>MU863886.1:0-286839 GCA_033296885.1 Triangularia verruculosa
CCCCCCCCCCCCCCCCCCCCCCCCCCCCCCCCCCCCCCCCCCCCCCCCCCCGCGCTTATCGCGGCGATAAGAGCTGTGAGTGAGGAGGGGTGACTATGGGGGATGCTCTATGAATAGAGAGGAGAAGAGAGGATATTTATGTACCTATCTCAAAGTCGACTGTGAAAAAGATCGACAGAAGTTACATACGAATACCTCAGGTATCGATTGCTTGGACTTTTTGGGGGCTGATGTGATGGCCACATGAGTGCACCACTTCTCAACATCCACTACAACGAGGTTCTCAGCCCCGCCGTCACCGAACACAAGCGTCGGTATCTGCCGCTGTCCGCGTGCCTGGATGCCGCCGGTTGGATACCAAGCCCGGACCAAGAGTTTTGTGTAAAGATTTAGAGAGTCCGTTATGTGACGTCTGAAGGAGGGTTCGATGAAAACATAATTCGGGGGTTGTACACAACGACGATATCATTGTCTCACCATAAGCAACCTGTATACTTCCTCACTTCTCGAAAGGTGATGAATGCAGCTCACGAGGAATCAAGTCACCGCTCTTCTGCCCGTCAACTATCGACCTGCCTGAGAGCGGCGAGATCGTAACGCTAATCAACAGCTCCTTAGCTCTAGTAAACAAACATTTCAGCTGCTTCCCCGTTGTGGAAATTCGTCAGCGTCAGCTCGGGGCGAAAAGGCTGTTTGCGTCGTAGCCATGCACGAAGCTGACAGCTGCTTCCCTCTGAACACTGGGGAAGTGAAGACAACCAGGATGCCAAGGAATTACCCCACCAAAGAAGGCCCCTGCCGAGTTGGAGCAGTGAGCTTGCCTCCCCGCCACGAAAAGCCAGTGACGTTGCGAACTGGCAGGCCAGCCCCAGCATGCGCTCCAGACCCGACAGTGGGTTTCCAGCTGTTTCCAAAGCCTTTGGGACGCGACAACCTCATCCGCACTCAACCACACTGCTCGCAACTCGTCCCCTTCTCCCCCTCGGACATTCGGATTTCCTGATCTCTCCATAGTGCCACTATCTACACTCAGTACACAAACCGCCGAAAATGTCATCAGCAGTTGTCAACCTCGACGACGACGCCATGGAGCCCACGCTCCAGTCGATCCTCGACCAGCGCAGCCTCAGGTGGATTTTCGTAGGCGGAAAGGGTGGTGTCGGCAAGACGACAACGTCGTGCAGTCTTGCCATCCAGCTGGCCAAGGTCAGACGCTCTGTGCTTCTCATCTCGACGGATCCCGCCCACAACCTGAGCGATGCCTTCAGCCAAAAGTTCGGCAAGGACGCCCGCAAGGTGGATGGCTTTGAGAATCTCTTTGCCATGGAGATTGACCCAAATGGAAGTATGCAAGACTTGCTCGCTGGGCAGGCCGAGGGTGAGGGTGCCGAGGGCTTGGGGGGTATGGGTGGCATGATGCAGGATCTTGCCCTTTCTGTAAGTTGTAGCGGCTTTGTCTTCTAGTCTTCATCAGCCGTGGCTAACCTATCTCTCTTCCCAGATTCCAGGTATCGACGAAGCCATGTCTTTTGCCGAAGTCCTGAAGCAGGTGAAGTCGCTATCCTACGAGACTATCATCTTCGACACTGCCCCCACAGGCCACACACTCCGTTTCCTCCAGTTCCCGTCTGTTCTTGAGAAGGCCCTGAAGAAGATCTCACAACTCTCGAGTCAGTTTGGCGGAGTTCTAAACGGGCTCCTCGGCGCCAACGGTGCCCTTCCTAATGGCCAGAACCTCGGAGAGATGATGGAGAAGCTCGAGGCCCTCCGCGCCACCATTTCAGAAGTCAACCAACAATTCAAGGACGAGCGTCTGACCACATTTGTGTGCGTCTGCATTCCAGAGTTCCTTTCACTGTACGAGACAGAACGTATGATTCAAGAACTGGCCAGCTATCAGATCGACACGCACTGCATTGTGGTCAACCAACTGCTATTCCCTAAGCCCGGCTCTGACTGTGAGCAATGTACTGCCAGGCGACGCATGCAAAAGAAGTACCTTGACCAGATTGAGGAGCTGTACGACGAGTTCAACGTGGTCAAGATGCCACTCTTAGTAGAGGAGGTCCGAGGAAAGGAGAAGCTGGAGAAGTTTAGCGAGATGCTCATCAAGCCTTTTGTCCCCCCATCATAGGAGACGGGAGGAGGCCAAGTATGCACTACCATCCGGGCGGGAGGAATAGAGGTATATAGCAAGCGGAATTATATGCGGTTACGTTTTACAATTTCTGAACTTATGCTCAAGTAGACAACCTGGCTGTGTTGATATGTACGTATGTTGCTGACCGAAGGTTTGGCACTGTGATGTCGGAATGAGGCCTTAAAAGATAGTGAATAGGGTTCAAACGAGGTCAACGACGATTGAAACGATAATAATGAACTGTGAAAAAATATATGAAAGGTGTTGGAAGATAGTAACAATCCTTTTTTAAATAGTTAATAACCCTTTTCTACATATGAAAGTGCTTGGTAGCGTTTCAAGGGGATATCAGTGCCGGTTGCTAAGGAAACTATCAGGTCTTCTTTCTTGTGACAGGACAACCTCCCGCATGTGGTCTCCCATGTTCACAACGGGCACTCCACGGCACATGGTCCAGAATCTTGAACATGGAATCATGAGTCGCAAAACCAAGACATTTTGATTGTGTTCAAGTGCAAAGCAGCCACTAGTAGCAGAGAAAATGAGAGACACAGAGAATTGTGTGTGTAATGCGTGTATATGTACAATAATTCAGTTATCGAAACCCAATTTCCCCTTATTTCCTTCCCTTCTGCATTTCCCGTCCCAAAGCGCCGCTCCCCCCCTTTGCATCCCAAAATTGCCACTTTCCTGCTGGAAAACAGCAACCACCCGCTATCCCGCTCTTTTTCAGAATATCCCATCGCTTTCCCCCCTTTGATTTTGTTTCGTGTGCGCAGTACATTTGCTGTGTGGAAGAGAGAAGAAAAAGAAGGCCAGAATAGTCTCCCCCATCCATCCGAATGCCCCATGTTTGTTTTGTGATTTGATCGTGTTCCCCCTTCCCCAGGCCCAAAAAACACCCAACCACCCGACCTTGGCTCAATTCGGCCCCATAGATATATATAAAGGGTACAAAAATGAACAAGAAAAACAAAGAGAAAAAAGAGCAAAGAAAAACGCTGATGAGATAAAAATGCAAAAACTCCTGACACAATTGGCCCCAACCCAATGACAAAGAACCCCTTGACTTCGTTGCTTCCCACGAATTCCCATAACCCTTATGTCGTTTGTTGTTGATGATGCGTATATACACACAGCCCTCGCCCCATGATGGTCATGTCATTACAAATTCCCAAGATGCTCAATTTGGAAAAGCCTAGAGCTCCCGGTAGTCACTCGGCCTAACTCTCTTCTGCCGGTTCTGGTGACGGTGGGGGTTGACCGGTTTCCGGAAGTAGGCGTCCTCGTCATCGGCTGGTTGGTGGGAGAAGCTCTTCATGCCGTTCAAGCCCATGCCTGGACCGCCCATGCCCATTCCCATCATGCCCTGTGGTGGCATCTGTTGCTGTGGTGGGTGCTGGTTGTGCTGCTGATGTCCCTGGAACCCACCATTCGGTCCGCCACCCCAGTTGTTGTGACGGGGGTTGAAGTTATGGTTGTTGTTGTTATTGTTGTTGGGCATACCTTGGAACCCGTTCATCATGGGGTTCATCATGGGCATCATGGGGTTCATCATGTTCATGCCGTTCATGTTCATGTTTGGCATACCGCCGGGTCCGCCAAAGTTACCTGGCATGCCGCCAAAGTTGCCCATCATATTCATGTTCATGGGGTTCATGCCGGGGAACATCATGGGTGGCATGCCGGACATGTTCATACCCGGCATCATACCGCCAGCCATGGGGTTCATCCCGCTCATCATGTTGTTACTGTTCATCATTGGGTTGATTGGTGGCTTATGCTGTTGTGACTGCTGAGCGGGTTGCATGGCTTTGGGCGCCTTTGGGATTTTTGGATTTTCAAGAGCATCCTCGGCGGGTCGCTTTTTGGATGTTTGCTGGCTCGGCTCGCTGTTGATGGGCGTCGATGTGGCGCTCCGGATTGAGGGGTTAGGCGTCGCAGTTTGCTGCTGAGAAGTTTGTTGCGGTGGCGGCGCCAAGTTCGCCGGGGCTGGAGAGGGGGACGCAGACTTCTTTTTGTTTGCTGGTTCGGTAGCAGTGAGCTGGGGCGATTTGGCCGATACTTCGCTCGGGCTCTTCGGGCTCTTGGAACCCTCCTTGGCCTTACTATCCCTATCCGCGAGTAATTGATTGATCGTCTCGACTGCCTCTTCATCTGTCTTGAGGTCATCAATCAAGACACCCTCTGCATTGCAGGCAGGGCAGACGAAGTCGCTCTCAATGAGAGCGTTGGTGATGCAGTCATTGCAATACGTCTTACTACAACACGGAGTCTTCATTGGCTCTATGAACATCTTCTTGTCGATGGAGCATTCCAGACCTCGCTCTTGGACCTCCTTCTCCCCCTCAGTAGCAGCTTTGGATGCCGCATTGTTGGACTTGGCCTTGGCTTGAAACCTCTCCCACGACACCTTATCAGGCTCTGCAATCACAAACTCCCCGTCAGCATTCACCATGATGCCAGAGGGTGTCTTGCCGTCATCTCCGTCGGCGTTCTGGCCAAGTGCAGTTGCCTTGTCGACAGTTTTGAGGAAAGACTTGGGAATGCCGGTCGTTCGCTTGACGCGAGGGCGGTTGTCGTAGTCGGGGTTGTCGTTGGTCGGGCAAAGCTGGATCCAATGGCCCTTCTCACCGCATCGGTAGCAGATATAGCCTTGGGGTGGGTCGTGATCCGGGACATTGGCGGGCTTCTTGGGTCCACCCTTGGCGACGTACTGTTGGGTGGCCATTTCCTCTTCTCGCGAGGTGAAGTGCTCAGTTTGTGCCTGGAAAACTGCAGCCATTTTCTCTTCTTCTGTCATGGCGCTACTTAGTTGGGCGAGGGTATTGGACTGTGTCTTGGCCGCGGGCTTTGCCGTCTGTTCCCTACGCGACGAGTTCTTCGCGTGGATGGGCATCTTTCCGGAGACATATCGAGCAGCGCCGCCCCTCCCGGGGTTCTTGGGGGGCATGCGCCGCGCGATGACGGTAGTGGACCGAGGAATAATGGAGGTATCATCATCATAAACTGCCGTTTCATTAGCGCGTGCAACTCGATAAGAAGCTGAGTCTCGCTGCTTACCTTCTTTTCCGTTTTCATCAGCATAGATGGCCAAGTCGAAGTCTGTTCCATCACCGAGGCCAGCGCGAAGGATGATTTCCCGCTTGAGCTCGAAAACAGAGATGCCCGTTCCATCAAAGGCCACTCGTGTGGGCTCTTTTTGCGACTTGAACTTGAAAAATACTGAGGAGGCCATCTTGGGTCTGCTGGATGGACGGCCGAGACCACCAAGGTCGGAATGTAGCTGTAAATTAGAGTCGTGTCGACGCTCTCTTCTCTGCTAAGCCTGCTCGCACTATAGGAATGGGTAAAGCGATGCGAAATCTTGATTTCTTGATTCCTTAGACCAGGCGACGTTTGCCCTTTTCTTCTTCTTCTTTCCTCAACTCAACAGGTTGAATGGGAATCAATTCTGATTTGTTCTCCAGGGGAGACAGAAAGCGCTTCTTGAATGGAGGTTATGTGACGATAAAAAGGAAAAGTACAAAGGACCCAGCGCTGCGAAAATTGCACTCTATTCAATTGAGCTGAAAAGCAGTGATGGATTCGTGCGACTCCCTCCTAGAAACAGCACCCCTTCTCAATCTCTTGCCAACACTACCCCGACGCTCTGTCGGCCAAATGAAAGCAAGCAAAAAAAGAAAAAAAAAAAACAGATCCCACTTGATGCTGCTACAAGCAGACTGGCGATAGCGCGATGGAAAGGCGATGGCGACGGGTCCCTGTGATGGATTTGTTAGATGGACGTTCGTTCGCTCGTCCGGAACGCTGTCCTTTCCGTTTGCCGCTGCTTTGTTCGATTTCACCGCTGCGCCGATGCAGGATGATGGTAAAACAAGTAGCAAAATCTGCCCGATACGCAAAAGAAGAAAATCTTGGTTAAAGCGACGTCGGCGATGCGGTCGACTTGCAAAGGATTCGGCGAAGTGTTGCGAGCGACGTCGTCGTTTGGTTGTTGGCGCGGAAAGGTTGAAGCGAAATGGAGAAGTCGGGCGGGTGCTCGGTTAACTAAGTTGGCCAACGGTCGGATGACTAATGGGCGAGCCCTGAGAGGAATGGAGAGGTCAAAGCGCTGCAACCAGAATGCGGGCCTAGCTTTTCAGGCCAAAAGTGGGGTATCAGAAGCATTCTGCTCGTGAGTGATGCATGTGGCTGGCAGCAACAATCAGGACCTCCAACGATAACAGCATGGTGAAATATGATGGCTAGAGGATTGCCATATTATGTGTTGAAAAGTTAGATGGTGTGTAACAAATATAATTAGAGTATCTGGCCAGCAGAAATCCGAAAAAGTTAACAGCTCTCAAACCCAAGATGTGACCAATAGGCTGGCTACACTTTGTCAACCAGTTACACAGGGCGGTCTCTGATAGTAATGGTGTGATAATGATGCCGTGCTCGAAAGGCTTCTGGAACTCCACTGAAAAAGACGGGCAAGATTCTGGGGGAATGAGCCGATGATCACCGTCACAGTTGCGTTCCCCTCTCTTGTGCTCCCTGACAGCCCGCTTCTTTATGAACTGTCCAGTTTCCCTCTCGTCCTTTTTGTCAATTGAATCCCCTTGAATTTTCTTCCCTGCGTCATCGCCCACCTGCTTCATTGTGGCCTCCTCATTTTCATCAATTCGGGTCACCCCCGAGCGACCGGGAACTTTTTCGCAGAAGCCAAGAAAAAAAGCTTCTCCGTTTTCCCACTCTCGAGGGTGTGCTTGTCTCGACAATTGCATCTTACAGTCGGGTGTGTCCAGCAACTCCTTCATGAAGTAAATCCGCTTTCCAGCACACGTGCCCTCCGCACCACTGCTTTTAACCTTTCGTCTTGACTGCGCGAACGACAACACTGTACAGAATACAGTATCGACCGATCACAACCCGTTCCATCTTTCGCCTCCCCCACGTACGCCCAGGATCCAAGCTCCTCGACCACATCAGCCACCCACCACAGTTCGGCCAAACTTAGATACAACTCCGGCTCATCCAAAGATACCCATCACCATCGTGAGATAAACAATCAACAAAACAATCAGTGAAGATGGTGCTCACCCACACTACCAACCACACCTACGCCCATCCCTTCCCCGCCGTCTCCCTCGCCTTCTTCCTCCGCTACTGCTCCCCCCAGCTCAATCCCTTCGCCTCCCATGTCCTCAGCACCGACACCATCGAGTCCCACGTCGACCCCGCCACCGGCCGCCTGCACACAACCCGCATTCATCTCAAAAAGTCTCGCATGCCCCCCGCCGTCATGAAACTCCTCCCCACCACCCTCACCGGCGGAAGCGCCTCCCAAGCCTCGTACATCCTTGAAACCTCCGTTGTAGACATGCGCGAAGGATGGATGTCCACCGAGTCCCGAAACCTCAACTTCGTCGGCGTGTTGTCCGTGGTCGAAAGACAAATGTACAGCATCCCCAAGACGAGAACTCTTGACAACACCGAGGTGGAAACCAAGGTTGTGTTCAGATCCAGGTTGGGGGAGAAGCTCCGTGATAAGCTGTCGCACCAGAATCTGTCTGCCACGGCCCAGGAGGGCGGTTTCTTTGCTAGGCTGGGGGCGAGGGGTGTTCAAAGGACGATTGAGACGTTGGCTTCGACAAAGACACAGGATCAATTGGGCAAGAGCAGGGAGGGCATGAAGATGATTCTGGAGAGACTGAGGCAGACGGGAATTATTGGCGTGCTGGAGTTGAGAAGGGCGGCGAGGGAGCGGAGCGTGGCTGCCGCTTGAAGTTTTTGTTTTCTCTCAAACATTGTTGTAACACCACCCTACTCTATTCCCTTTTGGTTTTCAGTCTCATGTTTTATGATCATTTTTGCCGGTTGGCCGAAGGAAAGCATGGCGTATAGGAATATTGAGACATTGTTTTGGTTTATCTCCAGGTGGACAGCGAAACGTCGGGTCTACGGCTGGGATCGGGGACGAGGTCATTAGGAACAGCAAAATTCGGCGAGGGGGAGGAGCATCGCATCACACGGAAGGCAAAAAGGTTCGACGGGAAGAAAAGGACGGACAACATGAAGATACCACGTTTCTCTTTGGCACTGTCTTTACAGCCTCTCTCGCTACCTCTATGTATCTGCCTATTACTGTCATCTAGTTAGCTGTCAATCGAAGAAAGATGATTATCAAGCTCACAGTCTGCTATTCTTTGGGCAATGGGTCTAAGTCAAAAGAATGTTGTTATGAAGCGTGTTTCATTTCTTCTATCGCCATTGAACTACCTAGGTACCCCTTTTTCAGATACTAGAGAATGCCCTTCTACGGCCACTTCAGCTTCCGTAACCTTCCTGCTTCTGGTCACTCCAAACCTGGGGCAGCGTCCCCTGGCCCAACTCCCCCACAGCCTGCCCAAAGTGTTGCAGCCCCTCGACTGTAAACGGCTTCGTGCAGTTCATGCAGTCGACCCTCCCCAGAAGGTACTCCAAATGTCTGTACGAAGCTGCCGGGGCATTCTCCGGCACCATATGGCCTGCCTGATTAACACCCACCCACGTCAGTCCCCTCTCCGACACCAAGCCTCCCACAACACCCCAGCCACCAAGCCATGTGTCATCCTCGCCGACGGCATTGGTAAAGGGGACATAAAACGGCTCGGTAGGCTTGTTCTGGAACCCGAGCTTCCCGCCCCATGTCATGTTTTGAATCGCAAGGAGGCTGCCGTTGGCTGGGATCACCATATCCTGCATCCCGTGAGAGATGATGACGTTCTGCGTCTTGTCGATGACCTTGGGGAGAGTGTATACTGTAGAAGGGTCCGAAGTGTCGGTGTAGTTGACAAAAATCGACGGGTCATTGTCACTGGGGCATAGCGACCAACTGATGTTTTGCGGGGCGTGAATGGCGGCTTTCACGTCGTCGCGGTTGAAGTAGACTTTGCCGCCTGGTGCGTTGCTGGCAGGGCCTCCCAGAGCGGCGAGGACGTCTGATATGCGGGGGCAGGTTTCAGTGATGTAGTAGGAGTCAAAGCATGGGTTAAGGTGCAGAGCTGCGTTGATAATGTCATATCTGAGATAGGCACATTCATATCCCACAATGCCGTCGTCGTCCTGGCCTGGGAGAGGAGGGAGGTTGGCGATTGGGGGAAAGGTGAGGTAGGCGTTCATAAACTCGGAGTAACCGCACATCGCATCAACGGATTTGATGTGGGCGCGAAAGGTGTCATTGAAGGGAAACAGGCTAGCCCAGTAGTCAACGAATCCCACCGTCGGAATAATTGCCATGACTGGTGTTACGTCGATGGCGGCATTGTTCATCATCATGCCGGACACTTTGTAGTAAGTAGTGTCGTTGGCGTCGAGCATGGCGCTGGCGATATAAGGGCAATAAAGTCCACTGTTTCATAATCGAGATGTAAACGAAAGCAATTGTGAAAATCCGCAACAGGGGAAGAGATCTTACGCGTAGGATTCTCCGGTGATATACACCCTGTAGCCTTGCATGCTGAAGGTATCAATAAAATTCTTCCACCATCCCAGAAATTGCCCGGCAAGCTCCTCTTCATTGGTGATCGTTGGAGTTCCTTTCGAGAACCCAGTTCCGACCGGCTGCTCGACATACACAATGTTTGTCAGGGTGTGCCAACTCCAAGGATTTCGAACTGGCATGTAAGTCCCTGCCCGCCAAAGAAACGGGCCATGCTCCTGCAAAAGTCCTTCAAACGAGCTGCAGCCGGGCTTCGGGAAAGGTTAGCAGAAACCCAACAATGAAATCGGAAGGATTAAGGCACATACGCCGCCATTCAGCCAGATCACAATCTCCTTAGCCGCTGCCTTGTTGGGTGAGGGAAAGAACCAGAAGAAAAGCTTGTTGTGTTCATGAGGGTCACCGCTAATGGGCAACGCTCCAGCATACGACTCGCCAACATCAAAGTCGACGTCTGGAATGTTTGTCCCATTGACAGCAAATCCTATCCATATCTTGTCAGTGCCTTTGGCGACTCGGCTTGTATACTAGCAGCGACTCACTCGTGGTGTTGGCGTTCAGAAATCTGTGCTTGTGAGATCCTTTGTTTTGAGGACCAGGGAACACGACACCACCAACTTTGTCGGTATCCCTGACAGTGTTGGAGTGGAGGGTGTCAGCGGGTAGTCGACCTCTTCCTGTACGGAGACCCTCAACTGCCACCAGGAGGCAGCCTAACAGCGGGACGAGGCGCATTTTCAAGTCGTCTATGTTGCTGGATCACCCGTGGAAAGCCGGTCTCAAGGTTATGATGTATATTCGTGGGATGAATGCGGAAGAAGTTGCGGATGATGTGCGCTCGGAAGGTGGGAACTTTGAGCAGATGGCACGGAGGCCATATAACTACCGACGAGAGGTAAAGGTATTGGATCAGCAAGCTCGCCTATTGGCCCAGCATTACTTCCTTGCCGGTCACGCGGCTCTGTACCCTCTTCATCTTGGAAAAAGAGGCGGAAATCTTTTTGAGGGCTGCTGCTGTTGAGAAGGCACGTGGCCCTTCGGTTGTTTAAGGGGAAGGAGCAATAAGTATCAACCAAAGACATCTTCGGAAAACATGGGACGATCTGGGCCTATATCTACAACCTTTCAACCTGCAACACAAGAGATTCTACTTGAATGCCATCCCAAATCAACCTTGGTGAGCATGGTCATAGCCTGAGGTAATAGACACATTCAGACATCATAGAAGGGGGACATTGATAAAGTCCAAGTCTGTCACCAAGAGATCAGGTCAGAATCATTCAACAGAGTGCATGATGTCGATTGAATAAGAGGGTGTGTTGTAGACGTTGGACCGTCATGCCTTTGAGACACATCCATATTAGGAAGGTACAGCTCAAAATGCCCACTCTGATTGGTCAATTCCATCAGAGGCTCTCGATCCGCCCTTGCCTCAGGCAACATTGAGATTGTTGAATATTTCAGGAATCAATATCGTACAACCAATATATACAGTATCAGGAAGTGAGGTGCTATTTATTTCCCCTTCCTCCCTTTAGGAGGCGCATTGGCTGCAGCCGCAGCGGCCTCCTCGTCGGCCAGCAAGGCCTGGATATCCTTCTCGGTGAGCCAGCCATGCACGGCATTGATGACCTTGCCTAGGGTATCACCGCCCCTGAGCACATCTGGAAGATTGTGGACATCTAGCCCAGCCCTGTGGTCGGTACATCTGTCCTGGCCATAGTTATATGTCCTGATTTTGTCACCACGAGTGAGCTGCGCCGACGATAGCACACTGCTCCGCAATGCCCTAGCTGCCTCTTCTCTGGCTTCGCGCCTCTTCTGCGCGATTCTGGATCTAAGCAGTCTCCATGCATCGGCGCGATTTGTGTGTTGCGACCGAGAATCCTGCATGCTGACGGTAATGCCCGTGGGAATATGTGTCAACCGAATAGCAGACTCCGTTTTGTTGACGTGCTGTCCTCCTGCTCCGCTAGCTCGCATCTTCTCAGATTTGACCTCGGCCGGGTCGATGTAGAAGTCACTCTCTGGGTTGTCCCAGTCGCCGTCAGAGGCCGTGGCATTCTCAGCAAATGAAGGCAGCACCCAGACTGCCACAGCACTCGTGTGAGTCCTTCCGCTCTTCTCCGTCGCCGGAACTCGCTGTACACGGTGCATACCAGCTTCACCACGGAAGTGGGCATATGCGCCCTCCTCCATTACCTCAAGCACAGCTTCTTGGAGGGCGGTTTCTCCATCGCCTCCCTTTTCGCCCGTGCTATCAGCAGCCAAGTATTGTACCACCTTTGTGCGGAAGCCCTTGTTGGTGCAGTATGCTTGGTACATTTTGAATACAGTGTCGGCAAAGAAACGACCTTCGGTGCCGCCTGGCCCGGGGACCACTTCGATGAGACATGGCATGTCCGCGAAGGGGTGCTTGGGAGTCAAAGCGACCGAGAGGTTCCGGCTCGATTCGGCAAGCTGATCGTGGGTGGCCGCAAGATCGTCCTGCGCCAGCTCCCGCATCTCAGCATCGTCCGACTTCAACAGTCCCTCCAGCTCCTGGAGAGAAGCCTTGGCGTTCTCGAACTTTTTGAAGGCATCTGCAATCCTGTGGACCTCGCCTGCGCGCTTTGCAATCTTTTCGTCGAAGTTGGTGGCCAATTGCGCCGACAACTGATCGTGCTCGGCGGTCAGAAATCGTGCTCGCTCGAGGAGGGCAGGAGGAAGCTTGACCGAGTCTGCTTGCGCTGTTAGCATGCAATTGGCAGTGTCATTAGGGCCGTGACGGCAGTTAACGTTACTTTACCTGTGCTAGCCCTTCGTACGAACTGCTGTGCAAAACCTATGCGCCTCAGCGATCGTACGCAGCTCCGGCACACCCATGGTGCCGCCGACATGATCGCAATTCAAGTTACAGGCATCAGCGCAGAATCTCTCAGGAACCACAGCCCGGACAGAACTGTTGACACTTGACAGACGGGCCCTGCAGCATCTCGTCCGATCCTTCCCGGCAGGCAAAGCTATTCTGCCAGTACTCTCCGCCTCCCGGATGTGGGTGGGTGGAGTCACACACCCCGGTTTCAGGTGCCCCTCCCCCACTATAACGGGTGTGAATTGGACACGGCACGATAGGACGACTCAGCGGCGACCCGGCAGGCGCATTGTGATCTCTTCTGACCTTTTGACTCATTATCTTTTTTTGTTTTTCCAATCTTGCTGCCCTTGCTTCTTCACCAGGTCTTCTTCTTCTTCCAACGCTGTCCGACATCGATACCATGGCCGAGACTGCCAACGCCGTGGCTCTCAATGAGTCCCAGATCCCCGAAGTCCCGGCCGAAGCCGCTGCCCAAGGGTCCAAGCAAACAGTCGATCCCTGGAATGTTCAAGGAGAAATTGGCGCCGACGGTCAGATTAAGGCGATCAACTATGACAAGTTGATTGAGGAGTTTGGCACCAAGAAGATTGATGAGGAGCTCCTCGCCAGGTTCGAGCGCGTGACTGGGAAGAAGCCACACCATTTCCTCCGCAGAGGCATCGTCTTTTCGCATCGCGACTTCGAACTTATTCTCGACCGATACGAGCGCAACGAGCCTTTCTTTCTCTACACTGGGCGTGGGCCTTCGAGCGATTCGATTCACGTTGGACACTGCACTCCCTTTATGTTCACAAAATGTATGAAAAGTCAAGGGCACGATTTTGGGGAGGGTGGAAGGTTGACTAACACTCGTTTACAGGGCTCCAGGATACCTTTGACGTCCCTGTAAGTCAAATTGTAGCCCTCCAGGAAATCATCTGCTAACCTAGAGCTTGGTAGCTGGTAATCATGTTGACGGACGACGAGAAGTACCTATTTTCAGAGAAGCGCACCATTGAAGAAGTCCAGGGGTACTGCGACAGCAACATCCGCGACATTATCAGCATGGGATTTGACCCAAATAAGACCTTCATCTTCTCAGATGTATGAGAACTCCAAGGCTCAGTTAGGGATGAGGTCTGACAAACACCTAGTACGACTACGTCGGCGGCGCATTCTATCGTCAAATCACCCGGTTAGCGAAGCACATCACACTCAACCAAGCGCGCGCCATCTTCGGCTTCAACGACTCCTCAAACATCGGCAAGATTCACTTCGGAAGCATTCAGGGCGCCGCTGCCTTTGCGAACAGTTTCCCCCACATTTTCGGCGAGGATGAGAAGAAGACTGTCGGCATTCCCTGCTTGATGTTGGTACCCTTCCTCCTTTCCAGGTGTGATATCAGGCTGATTTCTGTTCTAGTCCATGCGCTGTTGATCAAGATCCATACTTTAGAGGTTGGTGCTGCCACTCGTTTTCGAAGAATGAAACGCAAACATGTGGCTGACAATACCAGCGACCCGTGATGTCGCGGCCAGACTTACCTACCAAGGAGTACGATTCGCGAAGCCTTCCCTGATCCACTCGTTGTTCTTGCCCGCTCTTCAGGGGCCAGGAACGAAGATGGTGAGTGCACTTTTGATTGTATATATCTGATTTTCGCTTACACGATACAGTCCGCCTCAATCGACTCTAGCGCTATCTTCATGACCGATACTCCCAACCAGATCAAGAACAAGGTCAACAAATACGCATTCAGCGGCGGCAAGGTGTCCGTCGAGGAGCATCGGGCAGTGGGAGGCGATACAGAAGTCGATGTTGCCTACCAATATCTCCGCTTCTTCCTCGAGGATGACGAAGAACTCGAAAAGATCCGCGTCGCTTATTCCAAGGGCGAGCTTCTTACCGGCGAGCTCAAGGCTCTCTGCATCAAGGAGCTTCAGACCTTTGTGGTGGCGTTCCAGGAGAGGAGAGCCAAGGTTGACGATGCGGCCGTTAGGCAATTTACCGATATCAGACCCCTCACCTGGGCCGGTAACCCCAAGGTACCCAAGGCGGACATTGTGGTACCAAAGGTAGAGGGCGCTGATGGTGCTGAGGGCGGTGATGGTAAACTCACCAAGAACCAATTGAAGAAGCTGGAGAAGCAAAAACAAATAGAGGCGAAGAAGGCGCAGAAGGCTAAGGAGAAGGAGGGTGCTGCTGCGGCCTAGCCTTGTATTTGTTCCACACATATTTTTCCAGCCAAAAATAAAAGGTTTTACCCCCAGAAACGCCCATATCTCTATAGTCTGACTGAGGCATGCCATGGCAGGTATTGATGATATGGAGAAATTGTTGGGGTGGTGTCATGCGCCCTTGTGAATCACGCTTGCAGCAAGGTCGCAAATGGGTGGGGACCCATGGTCAATGATAGGGCGTGGAGAATAGGAGCTTCCTATAAGGGGTAGCTCTGCGGGTACGATGTATATTTTCCCTCTTCTGACCCTCACTTGGATATAATATAGTTACTACAGTACCAGCCTTGAATTTGAGGTTCTTGCTTTTGCTGTTCTTTTTTTCTTTCAGTCAATTCGCACCTAGCCAAGCATCTCACTCAGCAGCCAAATACCACCACAGCAACAATGTCATACCACCTCCACATCACCAACAAAAACTATTCCTCCTGGTCACTCCGGCCATGGATTCTCATGAAGCAGCTCTCGCTTCTGTTTGAAGAGCACCTCCACCCTCTCGCCCCCGGCTCCGGCTTCCGCCAGCCGCAATGGAAGGAGTTCTCCCCCGTCTGCCACGTCCCCTGCCTTCATTACCATGCCGCCGACCACTCTTCCGAACCGATCATCCTGTGGGAATCCCTCGCCATCGCCGAGTTCCTGCAAGAGCAGTTCCCGGACAAGAACATCTACCCCAAGGACCTCGCCGCCCGGGCCTGGGCACGGAGCGCGGTGGCGGAGATGCACGCTGGGTTTGGGTCGATGAGGCAGGAAATGGGGATGAATGTGTCTCTTCGGGTGGAATTGTCGGATGAGGCGTTTAACGAGGACTTGGTGAAGGATCTGAAGAGAATTAATGAGCTGTGGGAGGAGGGACTGAACAAATTTGGGGGCCCGTTTTTGGCGGGGAAGGAGTTTGGGGCGGTGGATGCATTTTTTGCGCCGGTGGTGTTGCGGTTTGGGAGTTACCTTGGTGCGAGGGAGAGGTACCTGGGGGAGGGGCCGAACCGGTATTTGGAGGTGGTTAGTGGGTTGGAGGGGGTGAAGGAGTGGGTTGCTGCCGGGGTGGCGGAGAAGGAGAGACATGAGGCGCATGAGATTGAGAATCGGGAGGGCCCAGGGAGGGTGGTGGTTGGGGATTTGAGAGATGAGTGAGGTGATGAGGGGTGGTCAGGTTCGGGGGAGAATAGCATTCTTTTTGATCATTACGTTGCTCTTGGGTGAGGCCATGTTTTAGTCTCACAGTCTTACTTTCAACTCAAGATCGTGGTGGCCCCTGACTCATTTATCCTTGCAAACGAGAGAACCAACTGTGGCGGTATCTCAGATATAAAAGTGCCGACGGCCACGGGACCTCACGGCACGCCTTGGTAATCAGAAGGGAAGGAGTAGCGTCAATCCAAATGTAGAAATGATGTTGAAGGACATCATGTAAGTCGAGTATTATTGAAAGAAATCTCTTGCGTTCACCAGACCACAGATTGCATCCTTCCCCAAAAAGGGGTAAATTCAGGGGGTGCCAAGACTTGGTGATGGAGTCAAGTGGACCTGAAAAAAGGTCAAAAACATACAACACCGAGGATTCCCCAGTGGTCACCCACCTGAGTACTAGTTCGGCCCTCAGCTGTTTGACTAGGGGAGAGCAGACGGGATCCCGTATTTTCAGCTGGGTATGGTCGTATGTGGTAATTTGGTCAGGAAAACATCAATATGGAAGTGCTTTTCCTACTCTGTACAAACTACAACCGACGGTAGGCTCACTTGAAGGAAACTTCCGAGGTCGGGATGGGCAACAAATACAGGAGTACGCTCTAGCCTAGGAACCTGGCACCGCAAAACAGATGAACAAGACCTTGAGAGATGGTCGAGCTCGAAGGTGTGATTCCCACTTGCAGCACCAGTTATTCCACTTCACCACATCATAAGCAGTACACCTTCCAAAAGCAATGACAGGATCCAGCATCACGCGCCGGCGTCATTGCTGGTGCTTCTGGCAGGCAAACCTTACCATATAATAGCATTGAACTTTCCAAAGATGGCACCTGCGGAAAGAGGTGTCCTTGCAGCTACCTACCTAGGCAACGACACCGATCAGAAATTTGCAAGGAAGGGTCCATTCAGACATCAGAATCCGGGAAAGAGCTGACCATGCTTGTCCACCCTCGTCCACTCGGTTGTTTCGGAAGCCTGTCCTTCTTCTCAGCTCAACCAACATAAACTTCTTTCATTGCAGACCATCAATAACACACATCTCTACGTTTACGCAATTGGAGCCAGTAGTAACATCTTGACGTTTACGCGGCTACAGTCGAGTGCGGCTCTGGCCGCTTACAAGTGGAACAAGGAAAAATACGAAGGACCCAAGCTAGACCAGGTACCCGAAGGCTGGGACGGGGCTGGTCGCTTTTGATGCAGCAAAGGAGGATGAATATTCGTGTGTTGTGGGTTTGGTCTGCATTATGCATGGGGTGAGGCTGAGGTCTACACAGCGGGTTAGCGAACACAATTAAGTGCATTGGATCCATCATAGGGTGTAACAGAGCTCATTTGCCTCATCTCATGCTTCCCAGCCTATGCTGCTCCAACATGTCTGTCCTATGTCCTGTGCCTATGTGTTGCAAGCATGCCAACTACCTAGCTATATACCCTGATATCGTATACCAAGAGCCAAAGGTTGCCGAAAACATGATATGTGCAAGAGAGAAATGTAAAGAAGCTCTTTCTATGCCATCATGTAAAAGCCATCTATAAAAAAAAACGAGACTACTCCTCCTCTCTTCTCTAGAGTCTTCGCCATGTGGCGGCCCATGAATCCAGATTTCTTCATAACGAAAAGTAACAACAAAAGAGAAAGCAAAGTGGAAAAAAAAGTTGTTCCCGGGTATCTTCCCTTTTCCCATCCATCCATCCATCCCATTCACACACACTGCAATCGGCCCCTTCTTCTCGTTCAACCCCCCTTCCATCACCACCTCGGCATCGGACTAGCGGTCCCGCTGTTGCTCCCGCCGCCGCCCATCACGCTCCCCGCCGGCGTCGACCCCGTCTGCGCGAAGCTCTGGTCGATCCGCAAGATCCACTCCCGCTTGTCCCTCTCGCTCCTCGCGGCAAACAGCCACGTGTTGTCCGTCCCGTAAATGGCAAACACGCCCGCCTGCAGCCGCTCGCTGAGCTTGCTGATCCCCTGTCCCCCCGCCGACCCAGGCGCGCCGGTCAAAGACGAGATCAGGCCCGTGGCGGTCGACGCCATGCCGCCCACGACTCCGGACTGCTGCTGCTGCTGCTGCTGGGCCACGTTGTCGGGGTCAAAGTTGTTGTGGTCGTAGTCCTGGTGGGAGTGCAGCAAGCCCAAGATGCCCGGCTGGGAGTCCACCCTTGCGTTTCGGAGGCTGACGATGCCGATCTCCTCCCCGTCGGCGACCGAGTGGATGTGGAGGTATGGGCGGCGGAGCTCGACGAAGCGCTTCACCCAGCGGGTCGAGTCTGCGTTGGGGACCAAGAGGTAGCCGCTCTTGAGAATGGAGGGGTTCTTGGGGACGCGGATGACGGTGGCGATGAAGGTGGGGACGCCGTAGTGGTGATCCGCGCCGTTGCCGTTGCCGTTGGGGTTGTTCTCGGATGCGACTCCGTCTTCTGGGGGGTCGGTATTCTCTGGGGAGATGAGTTTGAGCGTGGAGTCTGGATAGCGCTGCCAGAGCTTCAAGCACCTGTTCAACAGAGCAGTTTGCTGTTCGTCGTACTCTGATATCGGTTTTTCTTCTTCTAGCGATGGTGTTGGTTCCTCGGTTGTTGTTGACTCAGGGGCCTCTTCGCCATCTTTGGCTAGCTCAGAATGTGATGTAACGGGGGATGTTGAGGGTGATCCCTCGGGGGTATCATCCTTGAGCAGCTCGGCGATCGAATCGGCATCACTGTTGATCTTTGGCGGCGGTAGTAGAAGGTCATCGTCTGGTGTTCCATCGATCCCATTGCCGTTGAGCAGCCCATTCTCACCATATCCATACTTCTTCATGAGCGACTGAATAACCGCCATCTCGCTCATCATCTGCCTTTTCCTCCTCGAGCCGATAAAGTCGGCAACGAGGGAAACGCCCCTCGGGGTCCAAGCAGTCAACAGCTCCTCCCCCTTGACGTAGTCATACTGGCTGTTCATCCTCCACAGATCACCCGCCCTCTTAATAGGCGCAGGACGCATCTGCAGCGTGAAAATCCCTGTACAAGAGTGCACAACTCGGACATTTTGCCAGAGCGACGAAAACATCGATGTCTGTCGCACAAACGACCGCGATACGATTTGAACGCAGAGATTCATCGAGAACTTCATAGGCTCTGCCAGCTTCTCCGACAGAATCTCCCATGAGACGGTCATCTGCACCCGATACTTTTCGGAAGTGACCCTGTCTAACAGCAACGAGTTGTGTAGACTGGAGTCCCACTGACCGATTATGATGAGGCCCCTAGTACCGTTGGCGTTGGCCCGGAACACCGGTTTCGAGGACAGTTTGAGAGGGAGATCGGGACCGGAAGAGCCCATGTCGGGCGACTTGCCAGCGCTATCCAGCAGTTGGATCTTACCCACCCGCATGTTGGCCACTTCGTCCCACGGAAGGGCATCGCCGGAGCTATGAGTTAGGCTGAGGGAGATGCGCCGCTGCAAGCCCTGATGCAATTGGAAGGTCCCATTATCCATCTCGCTCGTCTGCGTGACCTCGACAGGCTTATATTCGCCCTCCTCGTTGAGCTCCAAAATCTGCGCTCGAGTGAGCAGATCGTGCTTCTCCTCGGTATAGAACTGAGTCTCGCTGATCCTTGGGGTCTTGGGTTTCTGGTTGGCAGGCACAGCGTCTCGCATGTCGTCCCAGCTGAGCAATTTGTCGAGGTGCATGGCAGATACCTTGGCAAAGATGGCCACACGAAGGGTTGTTTCGGGTGGGGCAGACTGAGGCACGCTCATACTATGAACGCTTTCGAACCGGATCGGACCCTCATCGAAGTCCTGGATCATCTGCGTAGTGGTGATGCCATCCTCAGAGATACCTGGGATGAATAGCTGAGCGTGCACCTCTGTACCCTCTCTCTCCGGGAACCCAAGCATCTCGTGCATAACGATGTTGAACTTGAGAGTGTTGGTTGGCGCTCGCGCGCTAGACGGCTCCAGCGCCAACTTGATGATTCCAATCGTGTGTGAAGTGTATGGTGAGAACACGTCAAGAGTAAAGTCCTGAACTCGGCTTTCGAAAACAGCCTTGAGGGAAACATCAACCTCCCCAACCAAAGTATACTGCGGCATGCAGTCCTCGATAAAGGGGTTTTCTAAACTCAGATGCTGTGCATATTCTGGCTGGTCGAGATACTGGTACATCTGCCGCATCCGCCTCACACGGTCGTAAAGCTTCTCGATGCTCCAGAGACGGGCCACGCTGTTTTTGTAGTCGATGACGCGGATTCCGATGCAAGGCTTGGGGGCATCCTCAAGTGCCACATCTTCCCCTTCGCCAGTCAGCCCATTAAGAACCATGTCGTAGGATGAACACATCATATGGCCCACATCCGCCACGGCAAACTGGAAAACAACATGCTCGTCCAGCTCGTGGCTCATAATCTGCGCCTCCTTCAGAGTGGAAGCATGCTGAAGGACTGCCTCGGCCATCTGCACATAGTGCCTCCCCTTCCAGTGCTTCACTGCAACCTTTGCTCTCTCAATCTCCTCTTCTGAGAGCCTCGGCTTGGGTTTCGGTCTCTTGAGGGGGTCCAGCTTCTCGATTTTCTTCTCAAACTCCTGCCGCTGCACCTCGAGCTGCTTCTGCATCTCAGCCTTGATCTGCACCAAAGTCTCCTCCATCTTGGCCTTTTCTTTCTTGATCTCGGCCACCTCCACATTGGCCGCTTCGGCACTCTTGATCTGCTCGTGGAATTCTTCCTTTTGCCTCTCTAGCTCTGTTTGCATCTCTTCCCGAATCTCCCGCAGCTTGTCCTCCGCCTCGCCCTGTTTAGGGGTGGACGGCATTGTCAGTGCTGTGTCAAGCGAAAAGTTGTCCAGAGTGCCCGTTGACATGTACTTCTCCCTGACGGGAAACGATGCCATTGACTCCGTATCCTCGTTGTCATCCCGAACATTAACACGTTCCGCCCGCACTCGCTGGACTTCTTCAAACAGAGCGTTGAGCTCCTCATCTGAAAGACTGGAAAAGTTTTGATCCGTCCCCAGGATGGCGCCGGCTGCTTCTCTGCGCGCAAAAGACCAGTCTGCCTCCCTTGGATTGCGTGTAAATGGAGAGGGAGAGTCAGGGCGGCTCCCACCAAAGTCCGAAATGGCCGTGCTCAGATTTCTATCGTGGCCAGGCCTGGGGCTTGGGGTTGGGGATGTTCTCTCAAGCGCTTGAAGTTGACTTGCAGTAACGGACTGTCGCAAAAGGCTCTTGTCCGCTCGCTCTTGCCTCTCTGCGCGAGCTTCGAGCGGGTGGTTGAATCTGAAGATATGGAAGTCGCCTAGAATGATTCGGTATCCAGAGTGCAGCTGATAAGGCTCTGTCACACGTTTGCCATTCACCATGACGGCGGCTCCTTCCTTCGGAATAACTGTGACAGTCCCATCAGGTGCATTTTCAAAGGTGCAGTGTTCGTGGAGAATTTTGGACCCGTTCAGACGAATATTTGCTTGGTGATCCGCATTGGACTCGACGTTGCCAACCGTTGTGCTTCCGGGTTTGAGATTGTAAACAAGGCACTCGGCCAAGAGCGGGTCGTCTGACAAGTTGACCAAATGAGGCATCTTTTTGGGCGTTGACATGCCAATGAAGCCCTTTTCGATGCTGATGCCCAGCTCCTCAAGTGCCGACTCACGCTCCTTGTGGATCTCTTCTGTTTTGGCAAGCTTTTGCTCCCAGGTCTGGTTAAGATCCTGCAGAAGCTTCTCACTCTGGTTGAGCTGCTCCGCAATTTCTGCCTTGGAGACCTTCTTGACCGTACCGTCCGGTGCCGTGATACTGACGATTTGCTGTTCGAGAGGCGTGCCTTCCGGGTATGATTCCACCGGCATACCTGGAGCTCCTCCGCCACCTCCAAGTTTATTCCGGAGCAGCGCCAGCTCCTCTTTCAATTCACGAATCATTCTGGCGTTGGCGTCTTCGTTGACAACCGCGTGGTTCTTGATGCGCTTGGCAGAGTCGGCATAGCGTAGCGTACTCAGAGTCTCGTCATAGTTGATATCAGCCGGACTGACGGCTGCTATCATGGCAGTCATGCTGTTACCACCGAGCGAGTCTTTTAATAACCAAGTAAGAACACTGTCTCGATATGGCACCTGGCCAGAAGCACCCTTCTTTTTCTTGCCCGTAGACAAGTCAGCCAGGGCCGCGATAACTCGACCAAGTGTTGACAAAGAACGGTTGATCTCTGCGCCTTCCTTTAATCTTGCGCCCGTCGCACCCGTGGAAGTAGCTCTCTCCGAACCAGCCAAATCAACCAGAGAAATCTTTGCAGCTTTTTCCATTTCCATCTTTGTCTCGGGATCGAACCTTTTCTGGGTGAGCATAAGGGTGAAAACGGCGTGGGATCTACTCGAAGTTTCGTTCATGTTGGTGGCCGCTACCGTTCTCGCTTTGTTGCCCTCGTCCATCAGATTCTCGATTTCCTGGAAGCTCCCTACCACCAGCTTCGCCAAGTCTTCCACATACGGGCCCGTGGAAGGATGTTCTCTGACTTTCAGATTACCCTTGTTCGCTGGGTTCAACAAGTCTCGTACTCTCTCGTTGTAGATTTCCAGATATGACACCTCCACCGTGCACTTCAGGTTCTTGTCCTGCTGCATCACCTTGATCCGTTCGAACATGTCCTGGCAAATCATGGGAATAATACCCGCGTCCTTTCCATAGCCCATCATCGAGTATGACTTTCCCGAGCCGGTCTGGCCGTATGCGAAGATACAGTTGTTGTACCCTTGAAAGGCATTATCAAGCAGCGGTTGGCCCAGGTCATCGAAGAGGTGATTTTGGCCGGCATAGTTTGGGGCATTTTTATCAAAGGACCAATATGACTTGTCGAACGCGAAGGCTTTTGGAGCCGAGTCCTTGCCGCTTAGCTTCCCTCCACCCGCGCTGGCATCTGGAGGGGTGAGGATGGTCTGGTTTCCTTTCATTTCGATAATACATTTCGCGTTTCGGTCATGTTCTTGCCGGACACTGTTAGCTTATAATGTTCATACCCAACACCTGTTGGCCCGGGAGCTATCTGGCTCACCTCTTGAATTGAATGGACGACATCGGACCACCACCTTGATATTTCCTCCCCCTCCCCCAGCCGGGGCTGCGCCCGGTGCCATGGTCGCAACTTGTAAACCGTCTCCCCCTTACAACAAGTTCCCGATGTATTTGCGCAAGGTGAATGGAACCCAGAGGCGAAGAAGACCAAACAGCTCTCCAGATGGAGTGATCGGCAATCGAGCAACTTAGTCCCTCGTGGTATTTCCCAGCATGTAGTTCCCAATCCGTAAAGCTACATTCGCACGCATCCTCCACCACACCAAAAAAAAAAGGGGTGTCTGTCTGGTTGTATCCTGCTGTGGTTCAAGTTGGTGGAATGCTGGTCGGTATTGTGTCTGCGGGGGAGGTGCGCGGGGACTTGGAGGAAAACGGAAACCGTCAAAGCTGTTGGGCTGTCCAAAATCCAAAAGTCAAAGCGGGTGCGAGCGGTGCTTCGAAGCTTTGCTGTTGTTGGTGCGCGCGACAGCTAGGGGAACTCTTGAGGGAACGGGCGCTGAGAGGCTGGAGGCCTGTCTATGTTCGTCGGTGTGGTTGATCTCTGGAGGAACTGCTTGGAACTGAGAAGTGCTGTTCCGTGTCAACAAATTTCGGGACAGAGCGCGAGGCGCGATGGGTGTTCAGCGGCGTGCACTCCCTGGAATTGGACGCTGGACAAGGGTTGACAAGCTGGGCTGGTGGGTGGGGGCTGGAGCTTATTGGCTGATAGACAGCTTCGTCATTGCTAGAAATTAAGTTTCCTTCACATGCAAGTGTCGGGTGATGATGGTTCTTGCACCAAAATGAACAGTTCATGCGCTGAAAATCTTTGTTTATTTTGGAGAAGGGCTGCAGAATATACATCTCCAAGACACCGCATCAGACTCTGTGTCCCTGCATGTCTTGCATTTAGCGCAATATCCCCTGTTCCTTTGGGCTTGCGGGGCTTTTTAGAGATTTTCCGGAACAATCAAAACAAAACATTGTTTGTACGACATAACATGCAGAATTGGGTTTGTCTTTGAGGCATAGAGATTTCGTTTCATTGGCCGGCCCGGGAGCCTGGGCTCTTTACTCATTATTTGCGCGTATCATAGAAGCATACTAGATGAGGTGGGCAGTGTTATGTCTACCTAAGGTAGTTCCTCGTAATGAGAAACGACTTAAGCACTTACACCAGAAACGCCCAGGTCTTTCTCAACCAACTGCCGGCAAATAGGATGGTAGAAGTCCTTGTACTTCTCAAACGTCTTCAACGCAAGGTCTCGGTCTGCCTTGTTCAAGCCCCGGTAAAGAGGACGCACAAACTTCATCCTTCCCACTTCTCCAAGAAGATCGGCCACCCCCTGGTAAGAGCTGGTATCCTTGGCCTTCATGGCAATGTGGTAATAGGCGGACTTGAGCTCAACATTCTTAGACTCTGTCAGGCCATATGTTTTGCCGAGGGTTTGCTATTGCTGTGTTAGCTTACGAAGACAGGAGCCCATTGGGGAGGGAGGTCCTTTGGTTGAAACATACCGATCGCTCAACAGACAGGGGTTCCTCCAAATCCTGAACCTCATTCAAGAGAACAAGAATTTGGTTTCCGGTCCATCCCTTAATGTCCGATGGGCTGGGCTGGAAGTCCTTCTGCTTCCACTTCTCTGCCAGCCTGTAGCACTCATCAACAAGCGAAGTGTCAAACTCGGGCTTAGGGGGAAGACCGGTGTTGTAGAAGCGGCCCTCCCAGTCAATCTCCGCGATCTTGTCTTGTAGACTGCCATATTCTGGAGCACTGAAGAACCCGAGGAAGGTGTCCCTGAACTCGAACGAATCAAGAGACTTGTTTGCCCACTTCCCAAAATAGTGAGGGATGAACTTGTCGAAGTTCTCGCGTCCTACTAGCTTGTCGAGGTAGTAGATGAAGTGGAAACCCTTCTCGTAAGGCACGGTGCTGAAAGCATCATCCGGATCGATGCCCTTGTGACTAATACAGAGTTTGGTGAATTCGTGGTCCTTGCCAAACTCCTCGATGGATTCCTCTTGACAGCAGTATTAGTTATGTGAAAGAAGAATCTGGGCATGAAAACACCTACCAAGAGCTTTCCACCCACGAATGGCGGAGAAGTCAATGTGCGCCTCACTGCCATGAATCGCGGCTTGAATGCGGCGCTCGAGATACATGGTCCAGCCCTCATTCAGCCAGCTATAGTTGCAGTCAGTAAGTCTAGGCAAGTCAAAATCAGCAGACGGGCGCCTTACAAGTGTTCCCAGCTGCAGCTCGTCACCAAGTTACCGCTCCAACTGTGTGCCAATTCGTGAGCAATGACATCAATATTCTGCTTGTCACCGCTAATAATTGTCGGTGTAGCAAATGTGAAGATTGGGTTTTCCATGCCTACCGCTTGTTAGCACTGCCATGCCACTTCGGGATTAAAATGTCAGGGCTTACCTCCATATGGGAAGCTTGGTGGCAATACCAAAACGTTATACTCTCCCCACCTGTAAGGAAAGACGATCTTCTCGGCCGCATCAAGGAATTTGTCCATATCACCCTCCAGTTCCCATTGAGAAGCCTTCAGCTCGTTCGGCCCCGTAGCAACAGAGGAGATCCTACCAATGGGTGCGCTCTCGATATCCCCCGAAGCCAGCGCATAGAGATACGACGGAATGGGAACCTTTTGCTCGAACTTGTAAACCTTCTCCCCGCCCTCTCCCTCCGTCTCTCCACCCTTCACTGGAACACCACTCGCAACTACGACATGAGGACTCGTGATGTTGAATGTATACGTGCTCTTCACATCAGGGGTATCCTGGCAGGGAAACAGACTTCTCGCATGAATGGCCTGGCACTGGCTGAACATGAACGGGGCCTTCTTATTGCTCGTCTGCGCAGGGGTTAACCACTGGAGTGCTGTACACTTGTCCGTCGTGGCAACATCGATCTCGACCTTCACGACCTCCCCCTTGGAGGCCCCGTGTGGAATGGCGATGTGAATTGGTGACCCGTTGGCTCCCTGGCGGTCCTTGATCTCCCATTTTGTTGCCTCTCCGGAGAGCTTGATGGCCGAGACGTCCAGGTAGCTGGAGTCAAGGATAATCTCCTTGCTGCTCAAGTCCGTCTGGGACTCTAGCTCGAGAATGACCTTGCCGCGGAGGGATTTCGAAGGGAAATCGACCTTGAGGTTGGTGGTGGTGTGCCGAGTGCGCCAGGCATCGTAATTGGATACGGTGTTGGGGTCCCTCATGCTGCCGTTCGTGTAGGTGAGTCGGCTTACAAAGCGGTGTTGTAGGTGAGATGTTGTTCTGACGGTGGTGGTGGCTGTTCTCCCGGCCTGTCGTCGAAAGAGAGAACCCCACATCAAGATTTCCTGAAGGTAAGCCTCTATGAAATCGCAACACCTGATTTGATGCCTAACCTGAGCTTTCCCTTTCTTCACGCCTTCCTAGTTCGTCACCTCGGACAAGAGGGGCACCTACCCCATAGTCAACCCGATAAGCTGATAGGCTGTTGTGACGTCGAAAAGTGGGTTCACCATTAGTCATAGGACCACCCTTTCACTCACGGCCTTAACTCATCCCATCTTTTAAGACTGACGAACATTTAAAAACAAACATGGAAGATTTTATCTGCATCTGAACTTTGCAATCTACCTAAACATGATTTTTTTTCGAATAAAATTCATGCCCTTTTCTCTTCCCACCATACTCACTGCTTCCAGAGTCGAAATCTCAACGCCCACAGCTGGGATGTATGCTCCTGGGTTTGAGCTGGCTCACTCCGTAGCACAACGTAGGTACTTTTACGGCGTATTCCGCAGCAACCCCGACAGCCTTGCCTCGAAAGCCAGCGGAATCTGCGATGTTGCAATGTTGCAGAGCTGATGAGGTGCTGAAACTTCGTGTGCTCAAGTAACAGTCTCTATGAGACGAGGATACCTACCTTACCTATGAAACTGGAGAAGCCACATGGGATGAGGAGCAATCAGGGATTGAGGGGAACCACCTGGTCACGAGTGTGAGTGAACGAAGCCCGCCTACATACCTACGTATGGTGAGAAGCTCATGGTGTGATCTGCTCGGAAGACAACACCGAATACTTCATTATATGCTACATGATTGCTGTACTGATGATCTAGGTGCCCAGACTATGGGCCGGTCCGTAAGTGGCTGTGTAACATTTAGGTTGTCCATCTGTGGCTCATTGTAAATAATTGGGCACGAAATGAGAGTATGTAGCTAACGCTTCGAACTACCACCTGCCCCGGTGAGTATGGGAAGCAGCCTGAAGTGTGATGGACGCAGTAAAGCTACCGCAACTCTTCACAACCCTGGGCCTATTGCTCTGGGAATGGGTATATAGATGTCTCGTTCTTTGACTTGGGGCTACCCTCTTTAACCAAGACTGCGGAGAGGGAAGCCAACATCACAGGTTCAGCGCGAGGTGTAAGCATTTATTTGAGTTGAGGTCATGATGGACATTTTCCAACGATTGGATAATGTGCACTGTGTAAGGCAACCTGGGGTTGAGGCATATGTGCAATACGCCCAAAGATGATGCTTCAGCTCATTATCACCTCCCCATGATGAGTATGACTAGGTAGTCATTTACAGTTTTATCAGATAAATTCTCAACTCTAACCTTAGCCAGAGAGCGTACCTCTGCATACAGTGGCTCGTCTAACTCGGGTGATGGAGAATTTTGGTAGCATCAAGCGAAGAATGAGACCGTCGCGAGTGGCCCTGATAGAAGTACGACACTCGATGCAGCAGCTACTATGTGTATCTCGAGCAAAGTTTACTTCGCATTCTCCTTCACCCTTTCATCTCAAGGATCAAAACACCCTAAAGCACCCTGCACATCGCCCAAAAGTCATCATGTTGAATCACAAGGAAACTCTACCAGATTCCTCTCTACTTTTGACTCCAAATTCCCGTACAAGATATTGACAGAAACACTGTTAGAAGATTTAGCTTGTCCATTTAAGCAGGTGCTCGAAGAAGAGCACCGATAAGCTTATTATCCCCCTTTTGGGGTTATTATCATATTCTTGTGATCAGTCATAAGACTTCAAGGACCAAGAAACACTCTCCCACTGTCCTGGATCTGTGGGGCTTTTGTTTGATCACAGTCGCCACTTTGGCAAGCATACACATGAATCAAGTGTCAATTTCCCCCCGGGCGTTATGTGGCAAGTAAATTGTGATGTTTCAATGTTTCAACTACAACATTTCTGTGTGAACCCCTTGTGTCAATGCTATATGCCACCCGGCGATATGATAAGATCATCTGGTGGGACTATAATGCAAACACACACATGGATACCACCTAATGGCATCAGGCAATTTCGGGGCAAAGACTTGTATAGATAGGTATATGTCAAGGAGAATGAGTAATGCCCTTCCAAGGTCAAGTGTTATGCCTAGGTCTGAAGTTTTGAGATACCACAAAACCTGACTGTTCGAAACATGGGACGATACCCTTTGTACCGACAGAGCAGATGGTTTGGATAAGAATGATGCAACTTTGATCCTTGGGATTTGCATACATATTCCTTGCCTGCTCCATGTCGCAATGAATGCCGGCAGCGGTGTTCTTGGGCGCTTTCAGTTGCGGTGACCTTGGAGCACGAATTTCGTGCTTCCTGCCGGGGGGTCCTGGGATGTGCTGCTTGGACGATGGAAGTTTGCTTCCAGGTTGACCCCGCTGTTGAACGGGGCGCGGAAAAGCTCCCGGGGGTCCCAGCGCGGGGCCGGTCATGCCTGAACGGAGAGTGCCGCCGATTTGGGCCCTGGTGGCCGAAGGCCGAAATATCGGAAACCTCCCTCCCGGTTTCTGCTTTGCTTGGAACTAAACTTCTTCTTTATCTTTGCCCCGAGACTTCCGATCGGCCCCTCCTCTCGAGCTTCCAAGTCTTCTTGCTTTAAACATTAGCGGCTTGTTTCGAGGCTAAGAGGGGAGAAAAAACGTGGTGATGGTGGGGGCGTTCGTCCGATCTTTGCTGAAGGACCTTGGAGTCTGATGCTTGGCAGGCAAAGAACCCCCGCTGGTGTCTCAGGAACCCTGTGACGCGCATCGAAGCGAGGCTGGTCTCGTGCAGCGATATTCTGTGCGGCGCAGACGAAGGAACATGCAGTAGGAGCACGCCCGAGAACACGGCCGGTGTGTGCGGGTTGAGAGGTCAACACCACAGCGAGAGAGAGCTTGCAAAATATGGCATGCCCGCTCGGACAATGAAGCTATTTCTGTCTTGTGTCTGTTCTCGTGGTTTAGGGAATGATGGGCCGCTCATCGTCATGTCAGGCGTAACGAGTAGAGAAGGGGAGAAAAGCGCATGTTTGCAAGCATCGTCGCTCGTAGAGGTCGGATGGAAATAGAGAATGAAGAAGCGTGGTCCCCCTGGTGAGTTTTAGTGTGCAGGCGCTGCGCAAATCCATCATCGTGAACCATGTCGGCGATGCTTCTGACCATCACGTCGCTTACCACCCGAGAGCTTTAGACTCGTCCGAAGAAGAAAAGACGTTTGTTCGTATTCACTGCCCTATCACTAGCCCTCCCCCCAAATCCCCAAACGATCTGCTGAATAAGATCTTGGTGAGGGGGTTCCCAAGCCAGTGTTTTGGGTCTTGGGAGGCGTGGTTGTGCCGCAGGCCCTGTCCCTGCTACCCCCTTTCCCCACGCGATTAGCGACCAATGGGGGGCTGTCAGGTTTCCAGAACCAAAGCAAAGACCACCACCGCCGCAGGCGACACATGAAAGAAGAAGGTGGTGAATGGAATGTTCAATGACACAGCGGATCATCGACTGCCAAAATAATAAAGGTGCCCGTGAGGTGGTGGTGGGTGTCATAGGACGAGCTTTTAAGCGTGTCGATCCCCGTCCTGAGACAGCGACACTCAACCCGAGAGTGTGGGTGACACACTCTCTCGGATACAGGTCCCCTTTCCCCAGGCCAACCTCCAACAAACATCAAACAAAAAGGCCCGGTCCGGATCGTCCGGTGATGGTGGTGGTGGGTGGGTGGACAATGGGTGACGCAGAGGTGGATGGTTAAGCGAGAAGCTTCATCAGAGAAGGAGAAAAACAAGACCCAGCAGTGGTCCTGCTGCGCCGCTCCCAACTGGGCGGCCCGCTGGAGTTGAGCGGCAACGTTTGGCCAAGCTAGCGGCCGGTATCTGTCATCAACGATCGTCTGAAGAGTGACGGCAGGAAACAAAACATTGTTTGAGCTTGTTTTTTGTTTTGCTACAGCAAAGACAGCTGGCCCTTGGACGTTGGGGCCGCAGCGTATAATTTGCTTACCTACCTATTCCGCATCAACTACGGTGAGTGGAATCGATGAATGTATTGTGTGCTGATGCAAGTGATTGAGATATATGATGCCGATATGGAACGACTGTGCCAGATATACACCGTTTGAGACCCTCTCGGATCCCCCAAGTATTGTAATTGCCACCAGAAAAAGGTCAACTCGATGAGAAGGTAAGCTAAGCTGAAGCTGAGCCGTTTGGTTCCCTGTGTTCATCACCCAACGCTTTACGATTGTGTTGATATCGTAGCCGGCATTCGTCTTATCTAAGTAATGAGGTTGGCTTTGTTGCTATTCCGGCCCTTTCTGCACATTGGTGGTTGGTTGTCACAGTCATCAAATACCTTCAGTCACCGTCGCTATCGGCCAGTCCGCGAAGTTCCGGTGATGCCAAAGTTAAGAACGTTCAATCTATGGACCAGCCAGTGCGTAAGCCATGATAACAGACGCTGTGTTATGGTTGTGGGTAGCTATAATAGTAACAGTGTCAACATGTCAAAACTCTGATGATCACGTTTGAATGCTGCGATATTCGTACTACGATACCATTGCCCGGCTGTTGAAAGCTTTTGGTGATCACAGGATATTAGGCCTGTGTTCGGTGGGTCATTTAGGATGGACTGAACTAGGTCCTCCTGTAACCCATATGCGTGGGCCCTGCGCTATAACACTGCTTGTTATTAATAGCATTTTCTTCTTCTATTTCTCTGCAGCAGCAATCGGTAATCTGTGATCTCGTGGAGAGAAAAAAAGACCCAACAGGTCCACTGCTGCTGCAACAAACATCGTCAATATCGTACGATTGCAAGCAGGGGTAGGCAAAAGCCTACACAGTACGGAGTTTGAGCAGAAAAGAGATATGGCACCTGCTCCGAAAGCGAGCAGCTACAGCGTATGTAGGAAATGTACGGATATCACAATGCTACCGAGACGTACCGCACTCTTCACCTCACCCTCACCTTCATTCCGGCATGGCCCTTTCGCGGAACCCCTCATGAAGCTCGTGGGCGCGCACGGCCACGCAGTTCGTCGCCGTGAACACGGCTTGGAAAGTGAGTAGGTTAAGTGCTCGCATGGTTTGTGTGGTGCGTGTTGCTTCAGAGAGCACATATTTTCCCTTTTTCCAACCCGAAAGCCGAGTAACGAGAGGATCCCGTTCCCCACAAAGTGCTCCGTTCTCGTTCTTGATCCGAGCGCAGGCCGCCGTGAACAGCAATCAAGCGGGATTCATCTCGAACCGTGTTGATCCTTTTGCGGTTTGCTGGGCCCCATCTTTGTGCGTAGAGCGATGTTGCGGCAACGCCTGTGAAGCTATTTGTGAGATTAGATGGCGAGGGCGAGAGTTGATAGCAAAGGGTGGGTGGTGGAGGTCCAATTGCTCCACTGTACCAACCAATGATTACCCTGGTTTCTTCGGCCATGCTGGCTGAAACAGTGTTTCTTCTCCTCTCTGCCCCGCATCGGGAAAGCTTGGGTGTTTCGTTTCTGCCGGTTTTCTGTGATCTGCATGTTTTGAAGTCTGGACCCTTTCCGTCCTCCGGACATGTTGTCCTTCACTGAGGTAAATAGAACGCCAATTGGTGAAATCATGATACTGGCCTTTCTGGTGTCAACGAAAAATCAAAAATGATTTTGAAGAGGCTTTTTGGGGCATCACTGACCACAGTATCCCAGCCCCCGCGAGTGATACGCTTTCTGGACTATCAAGACCGAGCGCTGACCCCCTGTCCATAAAAATGTGACATAAGAAAGAATCCCTGAGGATCTCGGAGAGATCGCGGCTTCAGAAGATCCACAACCAGCACTTGTCAGGGGTTGTGGGAACCCCCCGGGCTGGGCAAGACGTCGCCGCGGTCGGTTAGCCAAGATTTCCCAATCAGGACATGACCGTTAGATTTCCAACAGATGGCAAAATATATAAATCGTGTTGAAAGGTAAGTGATGTGCTGGGCGCCCATATCCGCAACAAAGACGCTTTGTGATGCTGTGATGGTTCAGGCCACAGTCGGGTGTCTTTTCCTCCCGAGGTCCTGGCGGCGCATCCCACCAGCTGCGAGTAATCATGGCTCGCAGTGGGCTTAGGCCACGGGGCAAGGGATGAAATGCAATGAAACAGCCTTTGGACTTCTCATATGTTGATGTATTTCGCGGTTCATGTCGGCCTGCATAAGATGGCCAGTGTACCCGCGCATGCCGTCTATTCCGATTAGAGCTGCATATGCAGATATCTTAGAGGCGATCTTGAAGATGTGAGAGGCACGGGCCTTACGGCGTCAAGATATCTCCCATCGACACCAGATACCTCCACCTGCGCGGATTTGCCTTGCTAGTTCCGGCAGTTGTCAGTTATCCTTAGCTCTCTGGACAAGTGGTGTCCTACTTGTAGTTGCGGAAAATGTGCCGAGCAGCCACATCAGAGCTGACTGCAGCCGGTTTTCGCTTGGAGCCGCGTTGATCGTTGTCTTGTCTTGTTCTCACATCATAGAGCTTCAGCCGGAGGGCGCAAGTTGTGATTAGATGTGGAATGTGGAGATCATCAACCTCTTGATGGAACCCGCAACCCACAGTGTAACTTTGAAGATTGTGATTGCCGTTTAGATTGATGCTCACCGCCAGAAGGGTCAGGGTTGTTGCTGTGGTAAAGAATGGCCAAAAGTGACATATGATGCAGGGTGATGGTGGTGAATGCAACACAAGTATGCAAGAAGAGGGACCTTAGGCCCAAAGAAGTGATTGCGAAACCCGGGTGACCAACGTCGATCAACCTGCAGCTTTGCAGCGTCCAAATTGAGTTGCCTGGGCTTTCGTTCATTTTCTTTTACTCTCTCTCTTCTCGTCAGAATCCCCCACGCCGTGATGCTCGGCAAAGCAAGAGAGACTATCACGCTGCAGCATCACGGCCGAGAGAGCCAATTTTGTCAACAATTTGGTTGAGGTCTCTAGCGGCGTGATCGCCCTGCGTAATCGAGGAAACAGGATGTAGGAATATCTCGCATTGCAGTCGGAGTTTTCACGACAGTGAAAAGATCAGACGAACTGCCAAGTTTTGCTGCATGCTGCGGGCAGTAAACAAAAATACTGGAGCTAGGAGAAGAGGACTCAAAACGATGAAGGTCGACTCGGTCGATAGAGCCTGCTTCCTTGATGTAATTATTCTTGGAATCTAGCTGGGCTGCGCAAGCCAACAACAGGGGGAGAGGGACTTTGCTGAACTGACAGCCAGCTCGCTTACCTACATTACGAGGGGAGGGCCTCATGCGCGCCACCAGACAATATTGTCTGCACCTAGCCGGCAAGCGCACTGCGATGAGAGGCCCCGAACTCGGCCGGTCCGACGACGATGAAGACTGAAGCTGGTGGTAGTTCGCCTGTTCGCACAGTTGCTTCTTGTATGCAACACACCTACGTCGATACAAGTGAGGTCAAAGTCCAGATGCTGTCAAACTGCTGTCAACAGTCAGAACACAAACGGTTATCTCGGGTCCACTGAGCTTGGCCCGCATGGAGGCACATGGCCTCCAGGGTCCGTTCTCGACCATTCTGGATTTGGCGATAGTTGTGAAGCGCATTGACGATTTAGCGGGCTTGTCGTGGGTATCGCGTGTTCGAAAATGAAGATTTCTGCTTCTTTGGATTCTCTGACGGCCACTGAGTCGCCGTTGATAGCCAAGCTGTATAAAGCATACACGTAGGGGCCTGGTGATCAGCCGCGTTGAAATGACGTTACTCTTTTCTACTGATAGGTAGCGCAGCAGCTCTTGGGTGGTGTTGAGTTGTGGTTACAAACGCCGCTAGTAACGTCCCGCAATTTACCTTACCCCTCACTCCCACCACCTCGCTCAGTGTCATTCAAGACTTCCTTTTCGGGACGCATGACAGTGGCCAACGATACTCGATTCTACTCTTCAATCTTGCCACCGGCATCATGTCTTTCCGCTGAGCTGAAGCAGCTATCGGACAACATTGTGGGGCAGCCGCCCGTCATTGTGCGGGATCATGGCTCAAACAAGACTCCACTGTCAACGTCCCTCTTTGACTGCGTACTACCAAGAGAACGAGAAGTGCCTGAGCTCACGCGGATGGCTCCGTCTCCATCTCGCCGTCGCCGTCCAAATACCACCGCCTGCCCTCCCAGGAAGGTGCCAGTTCAGATGACACCGAGCTTGGAGGACGAACTGGACGCGGGACTGTTATCCTGGAGTTTGCCGCGAAGCGATTGCGATCACGCGCTTGTTCCCCTTCTTACGCAACTGATCACAGCATCCTGCCGCTCTCAGACGCCGAAAGCAGGTTTCCCCATTTGACCTTCAACTCCTTCATGCTCATTCGACCAATAAGCCATGTGGAAGTAGCATCGCAAATCGAGACGTCCGTGCGAACCATCAATCGTCAGTCTAGCCCATCGCCTCTCTGTCTGTACTGTCCTGCGAGGACAGGTGCACTGACCAGAGCGATGTCACGATCTTTCATATTTTCACTGTATATCCCATCCCGCCCATAGAGCGGTTTGAAGTATCATACGCCTCGAGCGGGAGCGGTATCGGATCAATATTAGAGGGGATCGCTCATGGGAAGGCCCCGAGAACCAACACATCGATGGACGACTATGTTGCTTCCCGCTTTGAAGTCCTGCAGCTTTGGAAGCTACAGATATTATGTGTGATGAGGGGCTTTGGCATTCCCTTTCCCTTGAGCTCTCAAGCCTCTACATGAGATGGAGTGCGGGGTCGTTCACCTTCAACTACAACTGACGAGTTGGCCCTTTCTCGGTATCGATCCGCAGCGACTGTATGCTGAAGAAGCTCGCCTTCCGCGGCCCAAAAGGCAACAAGCATGAATACGGAACGTTGTCTATCGCACAGCTCTGATATCCGTGAAACTCCCGTCCACTCGCTGAGATACCATCGCCACAGGCTTCCGACTTGGTCCTCTGCCGGCTTCCTTTTTGAACCTCTTTATTTACCCTCTCTCACCGTCAGAGGTCAGAGGGTTTGCGCCGACACTGATGCCGTGTTGGCTACCTATTCCGCACATTCTGCATCTCGTCCTGCACCCTCAGATGCTGCACCCCAGCTCTACCAACGTCCCTTCATTTAGCCATGGGCCATCGATTGGTCTGCTGGAGGGTATCCGTGGAGGAATAGTTCATAGCGATGGCCAGATATGGACAGGCACGTACAGCGCAGTCTTGGGTTGCGGCGACATCCCTGTGTGGTGGGGCTCTATCTGAAAGCCCCCTGTTTTTCTAGCAGGGGTGCTCGGCCGGCCCTCAACTGGTCTAAGCGGTTTCACTCTGCGCCTCTTGCAGCAACTTTTGCTCACTTTCTCGGCATGTCCCATCATGTATCTCTACGGCGGCCTTTCCCTTTTGAGCTATCGGTCCAGGGTCCTAAGTACTCGACTTTTCGCTTCGGTCACGGCTGCACGCTAGGTACCCCCCCACCTCTCTGAGCTCGGATAGGTACCGGGGAGCAACAACGATGGCTTGTCTCAGGGCCTTTTCCCCGGTGCTCGCTCGCTCGTGTCCAAGCCGCAGAGATACCTCTAGAAAAAAAACCCAAGATGTCGAGGCAAGGGGGTCTTCGTTGGCAGGTCTTGTCCATACTGTGCGCCCCCACTGGAAAGATATGGGGTTGCCATGTGCCAACCCTTATTTCCCTACACTGCTCTCTGCCTGTCTTTCCCTGTCACCCACGATTCAACTCTTTGCCCCTTGTGAGCAGGGCCTGGCCTTTGTTATCCACTTTCGGGGGTGGCCCTGTTCGGTCTCGAATTTCCAGCAGACTCTTAAGAACTCGGGGGCGTCCTGGTTGGAGAGAAACAAAGTGCATACATACCGTCCACTCCTCCAGCCTATCAACCGGTCGACAGACGCGGGAAGTTTAAAACGTTTCCTGGCCCTTAACCGCACCACACCCTCCGGGCCAGTGCGACTATATACCTCGTACACAAACCCGGCTTTTCGTCGACACCGCACCAATGGCTCACATTGCCAACTGCCTGGGGGGCTCTGGTTCAGACTCGGATGACCTTCCACTTAGCCTCAATGGTATATCAAAAGCAGTCACCCCGCAAGCTTCTAATGATTCGGTATGCAACCACTTTAAAACCCCAGACAACATTCCGTCTCTTGCCGTGGCTTTGGACCTCAGCTTACACCGTGAGACATAGCTAAACACTACCTCCTCCGGTGAGATCAAACCATTTGCGTGGAGAATGCAGCAGGCAACAGAGAGAAAGTATCAGCTCTTTCCAAAGGAGAGGCAGGCGTCTATCGCCCCTGGAAAGGCTCTGGATCCCGAACAAGCTTTCGCGTTGGCCATGTCACAGAACGGCGAGAAGGGGGAGAAGACCCCTGCTGTGACAGGACTCAGGATACGAATCAAGGAACACAATCTCACTCGCAGACGTAAAGTCAGCGTCCCAGAGCTGGGGCCGATGACAACCGTACAAGAGGTGGCAATGGACTCTCGTATGCTCTCCCCGGGTCTACCATACCTCCACGTTGCCCGTCTAACATTTTGATAGCCACGATTCCAGGCCGGCCACCATTTCACGAGCGCTCCATCAGTGCGCCGGGGACGTCATGGAAGCAGAACCAGATGGTGGACTTCCTGGCACCGACATTGGAGCAGTCTCCGGAACAAAAGCACGAGCTCAGAAGTGGGTTCAGAAGCTATGGGGAGCTCCGTCAACCGTTATCACCCAAGAACCTCGCGCCTCTCGTCATTCCACCATCAACCTCGGCGGTCCCTCGTCTCGCAAGACAAATTTCACTTAGCCGGCTGCGATCCGGCAGCACGCCAGTAGATGTTCCAATCCGGTCCGCCAAGACTGACGACTCTCCCAAAGTCAGAACACCTTTCACTCCCTTCTCGGCCGCCTTGACACCAGCATCAGCCGCCACTACCGCCATGACCAATTCCACTCTTCCTACTCCCGTGTCGGCCCCGATGTCGGCCCCTATCGAGCACCGAGCATCACCCAAGCCTTGGGAGCGTGTCACCAATTATGCAGTTGTCGGGACTCCTAAAGAAGGCTCACCAGATCCATCGGCCACGCCAAAGGCTGAAATCAACGACGAGACGCCACAAGCTCCCCAGGGCCACGCGAGGAATGTGTCGGATACTGGAAGCATCATGGAGCGAGGCCGTCCCCGGAAACGATCAGACCTTACCGTGATTGGTGCGGTAAAGAGAAGAGCAGAGTCCAAGAGAAGCACGAGCGCGGAACGAAAAGCGTTCGAACAACTTCCCAAGGGTTGGAAAGCGAGCGAGGCAGTCAACATGCTCAGCCCTGTCGAGGCGGCTGCTTTGCACAAGCAAGCTCTTCAGCAAGCAGCGAGGTTTGAGGTCCTGAGAAAGGATGATGTCGACAATCTCTCGAGGGAACTTCGTCAGCTCGATGAGCGCACAGAATATCTTCGTCGCACCTACACGTCACTTCGCGCTGGGCGACGCAATCTCCACACTCGCATTTGCCAATATCTCCGGTCACCCCGTACTGCCAAGTTCAGCCACGAGTCCATGCTGAAGCAAGAGGAAGCTCTTGCGGAGCTCGACGCATCGATTGATGACTGGGTCACCAAGCTTGAACACGCCGAGAATCGTCGCATGAGAGTTCGTCAAAAGCTTCTGGAGCACGTCGCCGCCGCCGCCACTCTGGCTGTCCCACCTGCGGGCGTTGCCGGCGTCAGCGAGTCTCTACAGCTCGCCATGGGCGTTCGCCCGTTGAACTGCCCAGCCAGCATGTCTACACCGCCCCGAAGCCCTACCAAGACTGCCGTCACGCAAACTTCGCCTACCACTTCGCCACAGCGGGTAGTTGCGCAAGTTCCCTCCACCATCATGGAAGATCCTTGGACCGAAGAGGCTGCCCCTACTGAAGAGAAGAAGGCCGGTGAGTCCGGAACAACTCTGAAGAGGGCCGAGACAATCCGCATCTACGCCGATAACGACGTGTATGCACTCCTAGCTGACGTCGAGCAAACAATCAGCAACATGGGAGGAACTGAAGGCACGGCGAAAGAGGAGCCTCTGTCTGACGTGGATAGAAAAAGGTGGAATCGCACCCGCGGCAGCCAAATGTTTCTGAAGAGCAGCTCTCCCGCCAGAATGCCATTCCCCGTTTCCAAGCTCGAAGCAAAGAGTTCTTCTTCATCGCTTTCCTCCACCTCGACTCCCCCCACCACTACCACCTGCTCAACAACGTCGACATCTCCCATTGCGGCACCCACACAGGCGGGCGAAGAGGTTTATCTGACCAACGCGGTTTTCAAGCCTTGATTCTTCCTTTTAGCACTTCACGATCTCACACTTACTGAGTAACGATGCTACGACCCACCCTCATACTACCCAACTTTGACACCTATTTCTTATTCTTTTTGATACCCATTCTTGTCAATCATTTCACCATTTTTCACTTCAAAGCACAATGTTTTATCCTACCTTATTTTAAGTACTGGCACTTTTTTCTCTCTTCCTGTTCTTGTACTTTTGTATTTTAGCATCACCATCACCTCTACCTCCATCATGATCATCAGCAAAACAACACAGGCGTTGAGGTCACTTGTATTTTCAGGGAAACACCATCATGTCGTCACGGCCGCAATCTATATACCCAATACCAACCACAGGAGGAAGGATATCACCCCAGTGCGCTTACCAAAGATACCAGATATTCCTTTCCTTATCGTTTGCTCTTTAGTTGGGACAGTTGCACCTTTTTCATTTCTTTTTGTTATTGCTTTCTCTTTTGCATCTTTCAATGAGGAGTTTGAGTATATGCTGGTTGGCTGTTTGGAACTGAATCATCAAAAAAGCATCTATGGGGCAAACAAAGCAAGGAACATCGCGGGGGGGGGGGCAAAAGGAGGAGACTCTTACATCACTGGGGCGGGGCAAGGGTGAGACATGCATGCTCACTCGGCAAGGGGTAGGAATAGGGGTTAATCAAATAGGAAAAGTCTTTGACAAATGAATTGAAAATGTTACACAAACAAAAACCTCGTTGCCGTGTACGAACATGTTGTCGGCTTTTCTTCTTCGCAATGATTGGTATAGCTGTCGAAACAAGTTTCCCTCATGGAGGTATGCAGCCGACCCGGCTCGTTGGTTCGACTTGTGTCGCGGGGAGAGGCCGAGGGATCGGGTCCGCATATGTTGTGTTACCTACACTTGCCGAGTTTTCTTGCCCCGTTGGCTATAGTTTGGGCGGCAATTTTTTTTTCGTACAACAACGGGAGACTAGGTACACTACTAGGTTACCTATAGGAAAGGGGGTGTTCTAATGTACGGTACTTACTGTTTGCACACGTCAGATAGGTAGGGCCGAGGCGTTTAGTCGCGTAGCAGATACACACCAACAAACCAAGCCCGCCGCGGCGCAGTTGCACGCTGCAGTCTATGAGTAATAAGAGCAGAGGTGTATACTCCCGGAGTTGCTGGAAGGGGTTGATGGCCCGGGCGGAGGATAACTCCGGAACCGAGTTGATCTCATCGGACTAGGTAGGTAGGTAAGAAGGACTTTCGTGGGTCGTGAGATGGTGATGATGCCACGGGAATGCATGGGGGTTTGGTACACATACCTAGATTCAGAGCTGATGGTCCCAAAACACATGACAAATATTACCTCTTTCAACAAGCCGCGAATAATAAACTGTGTGGGGAAGGGCCAAAGGAAGTCGGATACATACCTATAGCCAAATGTGGTTCAAGTTTAGAGAGGTGATGGCAATTACAGGACGTCCCTCGGCCATAATCGAGATTGGAACCTGGAAGCATCTTGGCCAGAGAAACAGCCAACTGAAAGGCTTCCCGGTATCCCAGGATGCTTAATCAGACTGTATGTGAGACGCCAACCATGCGTGAACGGAACATCCCCTGGCCTTTTTGTGCAACGACCACTTTATAACGTCAGTATCCTCCTCTGACAATCACATACGACCATAAATAACTGAAAATACGGGATCCCGTCCGCTCTCCCCTAGTCAAACAGTTAATTGGCAGATTAGTACTCAGGTGGGTGACCACTGGGGAATCCCTGCTGTTGTATGTTTTTGTCTCCATTTTAACTCCATCACAAGTCTTGGCACCCCCATGTTACCCCCTCAGGACATCAGTTCATCGATATCGCTTTGCAGCTCCAGCCTGGACAGTGTCTTGAGCACAGCGACAACCGGTACTCTCCTCTTGTAAGTTGAGTGCAAGATTCACATTCGAAGACCTGACTATTCCCTTTTTGCTGCGCTTCCTACCTACCCACTGCCCCTTTCTCGACCCCAAGTCGGCGAGATCAACTCTAGATAGGATTCGCCCTCAAATTCCCCAAACTCCTGCTCTCGACACTCCACCCATCCCGGCTGGGCTCCTGGTTGTTGGTGAAGAAGGTGGCTGCAGTCGCGTTGCCCCTCAACACCCACTGATAATACCTCACGGCAGCGACACCAAACTTGCCGCCGTTCTGGTCGCCGTACGTACCGCCGTGCCCCACGTTCAAGTTGCCCTTCCAGGTCGGTGTCGACTGCGGGAGGAGTCGGTAATCTCTTTCGCCCTGATTTTTCTTCGTCAGCTTCTTTCTGTCACTCCCTTTTGGCGGAGGCAAACTCACGTTGTTGTAGGCAATGTCACTGGGCCCTCCCAAAAAGTAAAAGATGGGCTTGTTGATCCTCGGCGCGACGTTCCTGCTCTCCTGCTCGCTCAGCAATCCCGAATTGTAGATTCCAATCGTGGTGACCCTGTTGTCGTTTACTCCGGCAGTGTACGCCTCGACGCCGCCGCAGCTCATCCCCGAGACAGAAATCCGAGAGGTTTCCAGCCAGGGGTACCGTGCCTTGGTGCTGGGGTTGGTGACCCAGTCGATGGCGCGGGTCATCATCTGGGCGTTGGTTGAGCCCTGGCCGCCGGGCGAACCGGAAGAGATGACGAACACGCCATGGGAGGCGATTTGAGTCAGGAAGTTGAGGAAGTCGAGGCCGTTGGCGGAGCAAGCACCGTTGCCCCAGATCAGGACGGGGAGTTTGGCGTCTGAAGGGACGTTGCGCGGGAGGTAGAGGGTGTGCCCGTTGAGGGAGGAGTCGGTGGTGTAGTACGCCGGGGCGAAGGGGCCGTTGCCGGTGGGCTGATTGGATTAGGGTGATCAGTCAGTGGTTTTGGGAGAGAGGGAAGGTGTGATAGAGGGAAGGCTTGACTGACTCCTTGGCGAGATGAGATGGGGTTGGCCTGGCTGATGCCAGTGGCAGTCGCCAGGACGAAGAGAATGGACTTGAGCTGCATGTTGATATCGGGGGCAGATTTACAAGCCCAAGATCCGAGAGAAGGCGTTACTCAGATTAATTCATACATTCTTTTCAGGGTACGCTTCTCCATCTACTTATACTTTTCTATATTGTCGTCGTCATCTCTTTGCCAAGTTACCACGCACCGGTGGTTCACCCCCCTAATGTCCCTTACGATCCCTTCGCTGAGCAAAATATCGATCGATCTCTTCCATAAAGTAAAGATATCCTTACAAACTGTTTCCCTCATTCCCGCTTTACTCACGTCCAGTCTCAACGGTTGTTGTTGATCGTCAGTGCTCGCGCAGGAACATGAACTTTGAACAAGAAACAATTCGTGCGCTTCACCGGTCGATAACTTGCCACCAGTTGAATATCGAGATTTCTAAACTACAATAGACATATTCGCGGAGCTCGACTGGATGATTAGCACGTGGGAGTTTACCCATCGCCCCTTTCCCCGGGATCTTGGTTTAGATGCATTTTGCCGGGGAAGCGCTACCGCATCCGCACCCGTCAGGTTGCGTTCGGCTGTTAAGATCGGTAATCGCGATACCGAGTTCTTGGTCATCTCAAAATGTACGTCAAAAGGGGAAGGTATCAACATGCTTCACTCGAAAGAAGTGCTAAAGACGCCCCTATTTTTGCGCACCAATGTTTCTCTGCCAAGCCCTAACCCAAACAAGCCCCTTTTTGACATAGAACCTACAAGTCAAGGCTACAAGATTTCACAAATAAAATAAACTCCACCAAACAACACACGGCGCTTGGACTGTGTCAGGAGCTGAATAGTTTAAATTGGAGAAGGGATGCTTCCATATCATGCACGCAAAGAGCCAGCCACCATCTTGAATGCCTAACTAGCCGTCTTCTATACACCAATGACTCACTCCATTTCTCGAGCTTAATGTCGGCGGCTTTGCCACCTTAACTTCATTTTCCAAAGCCTTAGAAGCCCTTGGAACAGGATAGCAGCCAAAGTTGCTGGGCCAACGAGCTTCCAGACCCAGAATGAAATTCCCAGGCCCTTAAGTCCATCAAGAATAGATGGTATCCATTCAGTCTCCCGAATTGTATCATTCACAGCTATTTCTGTTTGTGTGCTCTTTTCCTGAGAGTCTTTCCAGATTTTCGCCACAGCGCGAATGTGCTCCATGTTGAGAGAGCGCAGCTCGTCGTTGGCGATGGTCAGTGCCGAGTTGACCGTATTGGATATCTCCCGCCCGCTCATCTCGTATTCTAATAATTCCCTTACTGCTGATGTTATATCTAGTTGACATTCCGGGACAGGCTTTCGTTTGAGCGTCGGCTCTAGTTTCTGTTCCCAGAGAAGTTTTCGTGTGGCCCGGTCCGGTGACGGGTAGTAGAGCATGATGTTGATGTGAGACTTGACGGCCGGGTCGAACACATGGGCGCGATTCGAGGTCAGGAAAATGATGCCCTGGAAGTACTCGAGCTGCCGAAGAAATACTATTCGTGCACGGGCTTTCGTTAGAACAGGAGAGTTTGGAATGAGTAGAGGAATATGGATATCGTCTATTCTCACCCGCAACAAGGGCATTTCGTTCTAGGGACACGCTGCCACTAGCCTGTCGGCATTCTAGAAAAACGTCTGCTTCATCAATGAGGAGAATGGCCTTCCATGCGGTTGCATATCGAACAAGCCGCCTCAGCTTATCCTGGATTTCGTAGATGCAGCTGCCGAGTTCCCCTGTGGGGAACAGTAAAAGCGGTTTCTCGGTCGACTCGGAAATTGCTTCTACACCGTCTATTAGACTCTTCTGAGCCATTTTCTGAGAATCACGGACAGAGATATGAAAGAACGTACCGGCTGTTCGAGTTTTACCGGTTCCAGGAGGGCCATGCAAGACGATGACCAAGCCTTTACCCTTGAGGTTTATCTCATCGCGGGTTTGACTGGCATATCTGTGATGCTTGACCAGAGAACGGATCATTTGCCCGTACCCATCTGGCAACAAGACCGAACCGAAATCTTCCGAGTTCCAGACCGGATTCTTCAGCTTATCAACAGAAAACTTGCACCAGCATCTCATACTTAGATGGTATCCATGGATATATGGCGGGCAAAGAAGAGTTGGGTCTTCGGGAGCAGATGATGGTTGGTCTACATGAGTGTTATTTTCAGCATTCAAGCTGGACTGCATCATCTATCCAAATGACATGTTGATAAAGCTTACATTTCGCCAAATTCCATTTAATAGCCTCGACGCGTTGTGTGGGATTCTCTTCCATAAACATCCCAGAGTCTAAAATGATCCGTCCGGAGGCCTTAGGGTTTTGTCGTTAGCGCAGAAGTCATATATCTGGGCAGAATGTTTACTCACTGTTTGCGGCAGCCAGACACCAGAAAAGTCTTCTGCGGAGGTAAAGTGCTATCTCCCAGGAGGCAATACGAGTTTGCTACAGACGTCGTCGTAGTGGAACACAGAACCTTTCTTTTGCACAAGGTCAAGATACCGTTTCCCGCGCTTCAGAAGTCAGGCCTTGACTTGATCCTGGTTTTGGTGAAACCTCAATGGAAACACCGATAGGCCGGTGATTTTCTCAGCGCCATTCCCCAGGAACTGTTGTCTCTCGGGGATCTTGATGCTCTTGGCCACCATCCCGGATTTCTTGCCATAGTGACCTTGATATAGACAGTCGAGTTTAAAATATTTCCAAACAATTCCCTGGATCACAGTCTGGTCGTAACCAGCGCGGAGAAGCCAGAACAAAGAAGGCTCATTATTCTCAGACAAATATACCAAGTCGCCCGGCCTGAAGATATACCAAAGAAGATCGAATGTGATGACAGGGATCTCCTGTTCTATGAGCCTCTCAGCAAGGGCCCATTTTTGGTTGTCAAGGTAGGTGAGGAGAAGCTCTAGGTGAAGCGAAGCATCTTCGCGCATCATTAAAGCCTCATGTGCGAGCTCCCTGCGATGATGATAAAGAAGCTCAAACGGAGATTTTAATTCGGCGGGTCTGTCAAAGCTCTCGCTGTTGGCAGGATGAGATTGGACCACCCCTTTGAGCGTCATGAGAATGTGCTTTGAGTTGATCAAGAGGGTGGTAATAGTCGGGTTGTTGCCTTGTCCAACTTTTTCATCTCAATGAGAGCAAATGATTGATGTTCTGCCTTATCCTTGTCTTTGTCGGGAGGGACATCTGACTCGGTGATCACCTCTTTCCCTTCCACATACTTCTGTGTGAGATGTTTGACTTCGCACTTCACACCAACACGCTTGCGTGTAGAGGCACTGTTCACACCGTTGGAAGCCATGACCTGAGAGATTCTGTCGGTATCTGGGCAATACAATTCTCTTTTGCCCCACGGAGTTGATGTTCGTAACGGGCTTTTCTTTCGTGGAGAAGAATAATTTAGGGTGATGCGAATACTTGGCAGTGTTCTAAAACCAACTCACCTGAAACATGAAGATAGAGAGCGGGGGATGGAAGACAAAGAAAGCACTTCCAGGTTTGAATGGTAGGGTGGAGGTTTTACAGCCTCGAGGAAAGGCAAGAGCTGCATGGTGCTCAGTTTGTCCTGCCTTGCCGAGTAGGTACTGACCCACACGTCCTACATGCTGATGGACGCAACTGCCACACTTGCGTACCTTCCTTTATTCCGGGTAACGTGATGCGAAAGGCAACCTTGGTTGCCTGATGCTGTGCTCCGATGCGTTCCGAGATCGCGATGACACTGCTGGTCACCTACTCACACAGGTAGTTTCATGGCGTGACCCATCTTGGTGCCAATGAACCACGCATCTGTGGCATCATTTGCCTGCGTTAACGCGAATTCCGCACACATTCGAGCCGACTTGATACCATCTTTTACGGCAGTTCTTCCATCAGTTTACGGTGCGTTTAAGAGCAGAGCATCATGGGTAATCCTGGCCTGGAGAACGACGGCTCTTCGAGCAAGCATGCTCAGCATGTAGGCCATAATGTTCACTCAAACAGCAATATGGGCCACCAGTACGTAGGGGTCATGAACTTCATCACAAACGATCAGACGAAAAGTATAGAGCCGAAAGGTCAATCATTAGACCTACCCTACCTCTGAAACTCAGGTTCTCAGTCATCACATATGGCTTTGTGATGCTAACTTTTACATCAATGTGATGATTAAGACCCAGACTTCCTCGAAAACAGTCAGCCTCTGGACTGGTTATCAACGGAAGATCATAGCGCAACTCAAAGGAAAAGCCTTAGAAGGCCGACTTGAGGGCACAGGCACCTGGCTCCTAGATTGCGACGACTTCAAACAATGGAAGACCTATCCTGGTAGCTTTCTTTGGTTGCATGGGAAACAGCTTTGTGGGAAGTCTGTCTTGTGGTATGTCGATATCCCTTTGACCACCGCTACATGTCTAGGGCACTGAATATTATAACAGTGCTGGGATAATCGAAAGACTGAAAGCAGAGACAAACGCCAGTTCGCCACCCATAGCCTACTACTACTTTGACTCCCAGGAATCATACCTCAGACCTGAAGACGGCGACGACAAGAAAAAAGACACACCACGAACGGCTGCTACGATCATGGCTCCGACAATTGTGCGAAAGCTTTCCACGCTTTCCCAAAGCGATACGAGATTTACGAGCAGACTTCAAGAAGTCTGGCAGCATGAGCTTCACACCTTTGAAAGAGGCGATGATCCGCTTGGCCCAAGACAAGGGACAGGTTTACCTCATTGTTGATGGACTGGATGCACTCGTGGAGATGTCTCTGGGAACAGACTCTCTTGCAGCTCTGTTTGAGCTGTTTGAGTGCCTCTTGAAACTTGAAGCTGTGCATCTTCTTGTGAGCAGTAGGGATCACACAGGCGATGATATTGATGACCCATGCTTGGACCTAGCTCAGAGAGATGGAGGCTTTGAAATTATAGTCCAGGGCCGGGGCTATGAGGCGGATGTCGATTTAATGGTTGCCACCGAGTTGAGCAAGTCTACTTGGGGACGTATCAGGAAGAACCATCCAGAGTGGGTCGACATCATCAAAAATGACTTGGTTAAGAATTCGGATGGAATGTAAGTATCGACCCCAGTACCACAAATGAGATCAAGGCAAACCACAACTCTACTTGCAGATGTCTGATAGCTGACGTCTATACCTCGGTTTGGCTTAGTGAAGCTCCGGTTGCTCGATCCTCAGCTCCATGAGCTTCTTCGACGCAAAGACTCTATTCCCAGTGAATCTGAGATACTGGACGCCTTGAATGCCATCCCAAAAGAACTCGACGCATTCTATGACAATGCTTTAACTCGAATCTGCAACATACGGTTGAACAACGCGTTTTTGGCGCTGCAATGGCTGATGTGTGCCATCCGGCCGCTGAGGTATACGGAATTCGAAGAGCTGATAAACTGGAACCAAGAAAAGAAAAAGAACCCCGCCTTCATTCGCCACAGCTTTGCTAGTCTGGTCAACTTCTCCAAGTCTTCGGGTCCCAGTTCAGGCGAAACTGTTGAATTGGTCTTTTCTAGCCTTAAGGGCTACCTCGTCAAACAAGCTAACAAGTGTGGTGGTCTTTCTGCGGTCCATCTCATACTTTCAAAGCAATGCTTGGATTACATCGGACAGTATGCTGCGAACCCAGATAACCACAATGCGCCTGACAAAAGCGAGTACAATTCGGACGTCAAAAGGTCGCCCAGGTGCTTGCTGCATCAACGACCCCTTCTCGAATACGCCGTGAACAACTGGTACAGACATGTAATGGAACACCTCCAAGGCAAACAAGAAGCCCAGTCAATGTCGCAGCCCGCAAGAAAGAATCCAAACAGCGATGGACTTTGGGGGTGGTTCCAACGGTTATTTGCCGATTCGGGAATTTCTGTAGAGAAAGTTGGCGGCGGCAGGTGCTACAGACATCCAGACTTGACCTTCGCTCAGAGATCTTCGGCACAAAAGTCTGTTGTGGACTGGGTTAGCTCAACAAAACAATTTCTGGACGAATTGCGCCAAAATGATGAAGCGGCCCGCTACGCTCTCAAAAACATCACCTATCGAGGTTTTGAGACCATGGCTGAGCTTCTGATTGAACACCAGGCACCCATAGAGACGACAGTCACCACACACACGCCTCTTCAAGCTGCTTGCATGGGCGAGTTCAATCTCTTGATGTACTCACTTCTTCAGAATCCCATGCATAGCGTGTCTGGAGGCAAACGTCTGGATTTAGAAGATGACGGGAACGAAAAGGCAGAGCAAAGCAGAGCCACCCCGGACCCTTTCGTTCCTTGGTGGCCTTTCATAGAGTGCATACTCTGCCGTGGGAAGTTGGGAGAGCATGATGGCGCCAACATTGTCAGAGCTCTCCTCCTTGCCGGTGCGGATGTGGATAAACAAAGCAAGTATGGAGATACGGCCTTGCATCATGCCACAGCAAGGGGCAACATAGCCGCTGCAGTTTTGCTTCTTCAGAAAAATGCAGAGATGGAAGTGTGGGCCGAGGGTCCTCTCAACGTATCTGGCAGGACTACCCGCTGGCTTGATCTCGATAAACCGGCCAAGGTTCCCGTCTATTGGCCGGTCCCGGAAAAGTGCCATGGAACGCCGCTCTACTGGGGTATCAAGATGGGACAACATGACACCGTCCGGCTTCTGCTTAACCATGGTGCAAACATCCGTGCCCAAACTAGAAGTCGCTTGCGTGATGGATTTGCAGCTCTTCACTCGGATGCGGAGATGGTTCAGTTGATGGTCGACCATGGCCTAGACGTTAATGAAGAAGATGACCACGGGCTTTCGCCGCTTCAGTTCGCTATTGGGAGTAACAGCCTTGACGTGGTTGAACTGCTGCTTGCAAAGGGTGCAAACACCGAAGCCTCTACCTCCTGCGGTCGATTCCCCCTGATGATCGCACCAACCACCGCTACCACCAAGGCATTACTTCGAAATGGCGCCGATTTACACCGCCACACGTACCATAGCAACATACGACTCACGGCCTTAGTCTGGGCTGCATCCCAAGGGCTCCACGAAGTTGTTAGGACACTTCTTGAAGAAGGTGCTCTTTTCCATGATTCTCTTGCTCTGGCAGCATACGAAGGGCGCATAGAATCGGTCAAGGTTCTTCTCGAGTTCAACGCTCCCGTGGACGCTGAGTTGAGACCTGGCATGACTGCCCTGACCGTCGCGGCCGAGATGGGACAGAGCGATATTGCCTCTCTTTTACTTGAACACAATGCTAGTCTTCTTCCTCGATGTCCACCATTTGGGTCAATGTTGAATGCTTCGAGTTACGGAGGCGTGGACGTGGTTTTTGAGGCTTGTTGGGAGCAAGAGCCGTATATGCGGCATGAAAGAGATCCCCGGGGGCGCACTGCGCTCCATTTTGCCGCGGCTGGTGGGAAAGCAGATATTGTTAGGAAACTGCTGGACCGTGGGCACGATGCTAAGAGTGAGGATTTTCAAGGACGAAATGCACTTCATCTAGCAGCATCGAGTGGGTCTTTACCTACCGTCGAAGAGCTACTCGAGGCACAGCATGGCATTGATCCTGCTGGCAAAGACAGGGACGGCTGGAATGCTTTACACTGGGCAGTCAGAGGTGGTAATCGACAAATCGTGGAGAAGCTGCTAGCTTGTGGGAGCCAAAACAAAAGTTTAGCCGACGCCCAGGGCTGGTCACCAGCACGGATTGCAATCTATCATGAGCACCAGCACCTCTTGCCACTTTTAGGCGGGGAAGAACCGATAAGAGAGTCTGGCAACCACTGGTGGATTGTGGGTTGTGAACATGAGGGATTTCGTTGCGACGGCTGTCTCATAGTATGTCTACCTGGCTATCTGCATCCAACAAGACCTTCAAGATGTTAACAAGCAGTAAGATGCCAATACGCGGTCCTCGCTTCGCTTGCATTACATGCCGTCGTTCAAGAGTCGAATTCTGTTTTAAATGCGAACAAGAGGGCAAGGCCTTACACCCTGGTCACCGATTTGCCGAAAGACATTCGTGCCAGGGTGATACTCGGACACAGAAGATTGAAAAGAAAGGATGTATAGGTTTGCTTGCCTGGGAAACTCTCATGCCTCATGTGTCCGCTCATTATGAGAACAGCTAAGGTGGAGGCAAAATAGCGCGATGGGTATCGTATTGCCATTGTTCAGTCAAAAGTAAGCTCCTTAATATCCTGTTTGCCCCCTTGGTAGACAACATTCGACATGTGATTGTTGCCGCTGTGAGTTGAACCATGGTCCTGGCTCTGCAAAATTGGGGTATCGAAGGCGGCTGTGTAAACGCTTTGGCTTGTGCTGGCACCTTTGTGTTAAAATGTCACGGTATTAGCATATGAAATTAAAAAACCAACCCGAGATTTGAAAACATGGAGGTGACGCGTTGACTAAAACGCCATATGCAACTACAACAAAATAAGACAACATAATGAGGATTGCAGATAAATATCGTCTTTTTAAAACATACACATGGTTAGGTATGTTGTTGATGTACTAAGTTGTTCATGACTTCAAACTCAGGTATCGTTGATCTGTCGTGCGCTTCTGCTGATTGTTTTGTTTACATTGTGATTTGAGTCCCTGAGTCTCTGAACGCCCCCTGCTTTACTAACCTGATCTCTTCTTGGTACATTTGTCCTTGCCTTTGCCCTTACCCTTACCCTTGCCCTTGCCCTTGCCTCCCTGAGCCTTAATCAACTTCCCAAGGTATTCCACCATCCCATCATAAGCCGGGTGCTTGCTGAAGTCCTCAAACCATAACGAACTCGCCCCATTACCGGGAAAAACATGCGGCACCCAGCTAAAAGGGTCATAAAAGTCCCAAATCGTGATGCCCACACAAACATCCTTGGTCTTGACACACGCACCAACAACTTTCTGGTAGCACTCACTCTGCCACTGCAGCTTCTGCTCATCCACTGGCGTCTTAATCCTCACATCCAACTCGGTAAACGCAACCTCGTCTACCAGCTCCTTGTACTGCCCAATGGTATTGATCAAATCCTCCTCGCTCGGGTGGTTATCGGCATGCAAGTGCGCCTGCATCCCCACACCATCAATCTTGATCCCGGCATCCTTCAGCATCTTGACCAGCCTCACCGCACCGGCAGTCTTGACGCTGGCCGGCCTCTCGATCCCGTAGTCGTTGTAGTACAGCTTCGCCTCCGGGTCGACCTTGGCAGCGGTCTCGAACGCGAGGCGGATGTACTCCTCGCCGAGAACATTGTAGAACACGCTCTTTCTGTAGGTCCCATCCTCGTCGAGGGCTTCGTTGAGGACGTCCCAGTGGGCGCAGCGGCCGCGGTAGTACCCGGCGACTTCGGTGATGTGCCTCACGATCACCTCCCTCAGGCCCTCTTTCGTCCACTCGGTGGTCTCAACCCAGGGAGCGAGCTGGCTGTGCCAGACCAAGGCGTGGCAGCGCAGGATTTTGTTGGTCCTGTTGGCCAGGTCGGCGACGTAGTCACCCTCGGTGAAGTTGAACACTCCGGGCTCGGGCTCGACAAACAGCCATTTCTGGCCGTTGGTGGGTGTCGTCTGGCCAAACTCCTTGGGGTTTTCGAGGATGGCGTCGTATTGGGCGTAGGATTCGGGGTAGGGCTCACGCTCGCGGAAGCCGGGGGTGTCGGTGGCAGCGCCGAAGTACTGGAGGCCGGCCTTGACAGCGAGCTCATGAAGCTGGGCGGTCGCGAGAGGGAGGGCGCCCGCGGCGGCGATGAGCGAGGTGGAGAGACGCATCTTGATGGGTTGGAGAAACAAGAGTGAGGAAGCCCCTGAGTGGACCAAAGCTGGAACTCCAAACTATGGGGGCACTATCCGCACTTTATAACATTGCCATTGTACCCCTGCAGGAAGTAGCATCATCCTCCCTCCGCTTATTCCCCTATCCACACCCTTACCAGTGCCACGGAAGCGGGACAAGAAGGTTAATGAATTCCATATTGCAACTTCAAGACACCGCAATCTGTGCGAGACTCTTGTTCATGCGGAGACGATCATGAATGGCCCCCTTTTCCCCGCACGGCGATCTTCAAAGTGGAAGCTCTTCAGCCGAACCGAAAACCATGATAGGAGCCAAGAAGTGGTCCGCATTGAGCCTCAAGTGTTCGTGACGACCAACGGGGTCGCATCGGGGAGGTACCGCCGGGTAAATCGGTGCCGGCCGGATATATGCCATTTCGGGGGGAACATCCGCTTCAATCGCCAAGCATTGTACTCCAAATCATCATCGAAATGCGGTCTTGGAGAACCTGACGTAAAGATCGAGGTCTTTGTATATTTTGTATTAGTAATGAAGCCCAAACCAACCACATATTCATAACTCATGCACCCATGTCGTACACGTAACAGCCCTGAAGAATCCAAAACGCCATAAATATCCCTTCAAGTCCTTCAAGAAACCCCCTTAGACGGTAAACTTCCCCGCCAAAGGCAAGTCCCTGCTACTACCGCCGACCTCAACTTTATACTCGCCTTCCCCCAACCTCCACTTCTGTGCCCTCACATCCCAGACACTCAAATCCCTTCTCGTGACCTCGAAAGTCACCTTCTTCGTCTCGCCCACCTCGATCGATACTTTCTCAAAGCCTCTCAACTGCCTGACTGGGACCTTCTCTCCTGCCCTTCCAGTTGAAGGCAGCCCCAAATACAACTGCGCAACCTCCTTCCCTTCCACCTCGCCCTTGTTCTCAACGTCAGCCTCCACCCTGGCCAGAACATCCCACAGATCCTCCTGTCCACCCTCTACAGTCTTGCCCTTAGGGTACTCTTCAAAACTCTTATTGCCATCCTTTTCAACCGCCAGATTAGAGTATCCGAACGTGGTATAGCTCAATCCAAATCCAAACTCGAACCTCGGCTTGATCCTGTTCTCGTCAAAGTGTCGATAGTCGACGAATACGCCCTCTGTAAAGTTGCTTTGTGGGAAATACTTGAAGATGCCCTCCGGCTTATCTGGTCTGAGCATAATCCCATAGTCGGTTTCCTTGCGGGCTATGGTATACGGCAGTTTGCCCGATGGATTCTCCTTGCCGTAGAGAAGCGATACCAAGGCCTTTCCGGACGCTTGACCCGGTAGGTGGGCAAATATCACGGCGGTAACGTTGGGGTGGTCGATAAACTCGTCTACAAGCCTTATACCGGCATTGTGAAAGATCACAACGGTGTTGTTACACTGGCCAGCCACGTGGAGAATCAAACTGTCGGTGTAGTCATCTCTCAAGCCAGGTCTATCAGCGCCTTCGGCCGCCCAAGCATTTCCGAAGACTAAACAGGCGGTAGAGACGGGATCAACCGCTGGCTTGCCATTGTGGAAGTCCCAGAACAGGGCCGTGTCATCCTCGTAGGCTTGTTGGACGACCGCGTCATATGGTGAAATGGCAAGCGATTGCGAAGTTGCGCCTGATCCGCCGCCTGAATATAATGTTCCGTTAAACGCAATGCCTGTGGTTCCTGGTGTCGCCCCTGACCAGCCAAAGAAGCCGGCACCAAATTCCTGATAGTCAAAGGAACCAGAGCCCATCAGCCAAGGTGACAGGCCGTCTGTTGGGTTGTTCTCGTCGGGGTTTTTGGCGGAGTAGCCGTAGATAGACAACAGTTTTGGCGTCTTCAAGGGCAAGGCGTTGCGGATGTTTTTGACGAGAACATGGCCCTCCACTGCGCCGTCGAACAGTATAGACTTGAAAGAAGAGTTTCTCGCGTCGACAATGCGATGTGGCTTGGTGAGGTCCTTGGGCATACCGACGCCTGGGCTTGGGAAGTCTCTGTCTTGACCCATTTGATACCAGGAAGCAATGGTTCTATTTCCGTCAGTGTGTAGTCCCCATAGCAGAAACGGCGGGCTGACCTGATGATCATATCGTCTAGCCGACTCTTGGGTACTGTTCCATTCTCGATGGCGTCCTTGAGATGGGAACCCCAGAAGTCTCCTCCATTAGGCATGGCCATATCCATACCAGCCTCGGCTGTAGCAACTCCGGCATGCTGAGCACCCCAATCACTAACTACACCGCCTTGAAATCCAAGCTCAGTTTTGAGCAGTCCATTTTGTGTCTTGCTGTTTGCACAACCATAAGAGTTATTTACTCTCTGATAGGAGCACATGATGCTGCCAGTGCCAGCACGCACAGCATCCTGGAAGGGCCTATGTTTTTCTTATCAGCATCTATTTCTTCGTCATGGGCACGGGCTACTTACCAAAGGTAAATCTCATGCATAGTTCTGTCGTCAATATTTGAAGATACAGCTTCCACACCACCACTTGGGTTTCTGTTTGTCTCCTGTTCATTGGCAACAAAGTGCTAGAAATCTTGTCAGTCACATTGTCAACCAGTTACCTCGTAGAAACATACCTTTGTGCTGGCGATAACCCCAACACCTTGAATCCCCTTCACAGTTTCGCCGACCAACACGCCGGATAAGTATGGGTCACTGGCGAAGCCTTCCCAATTTCTTCCACCACTCACAACGCGGCCAGCTGGCCCGACCACAGGCCCCAGAAGAATGTTGACGCCTTTCGCCCTGAACTCGCCACCCATGCCTTTGCCTCTTGCCAAGGTAAGCTCCTTGTTCCAGCTGGCCCCGACGTGAATCCCACTTGGCCAGCTGCTGACAAAGTCTGTCCCTCGGACTCCCTGTCCGGCATCGGCTAAACACATTCCAGGGAACTTCAAACGAGAGATGGCTGGCAAGAAACCCGGGCAAGAGGTGTCGGAGTTGGTTCCAGACGTGAGGCTGATCTGTTCACCTCCCGTCAGTATTCATCCTGGCTTCTCAATCATATCAGAGATATCAGGTAATTTGGTACTTTTTCATCCAGTGTCATCTTCCCAACAAATTCCCTGGCTCTATCAAACGCCTCCTTCCACTCTCCGGATCCAGTCATTTCCGCTATCGGTGTCAATTCTGTCAGCCATCACTCTGTGACACAATAACAAGATGATGGAGTACCCACGAGAGGGATACACGGGTTCTGATTCCCCGTAGAAATGTTCATCTCTCTGGATCATCCTCCCCTCGTCCATCCCTTCCCCAGAGTCATTGCCATTGCGCTTGGGAAGCGCTGCCAACCCTGCCAACCCACCACCTATTATCACGAGTATGAGAACGATTATCAAGAGGCCCTTTTTGGTCTTGAAAAAGGCCAGCTTTGATTGTCAACTCTTTTTTTCTTGGTATGCTGGAGGCTGGTCCGGCGGCAGGAGGGCTGTGGAGTGGTGGTGACTGGCTGCTTTGCGGGAAAGAAGAGACGAAGAGGCCATTTTGGCTTGTAGACAATTTATCTCGATATGTGAGATGTGGGTGGCGTTGTGAGCTGTCTTATCTGGCGTTTGTTTATTCGACACTAGACTGGGTCCGCCGCGTATGACAGATAAGCCCTCAGAATATCGATCTCATCAAACGAATTGAATGGGATGTCAGATGCACAAGTAACATTTGCAAGTGAGTTTTTGCTCGCAGTAAAATAATGCAGTAGATGGTTGTACGCTTGACCCCTCAATGACTGCCGCTGTTGTTTATACCTGTAACCAACCGGCGTTGCCAGCGGCAATGCCAATTAACTGCTGCCAAGACCCATGCTACTAACTGAAGGCCCATGAAGCCTTCTGATTTCTTAACAACCTACTCAATTGCTCAAGGTCTATCATTCTTTGGTTAGTTTCCCATCGAGTTCGAATTTCTTTTAACGGATGAAAATCAATCTATGGAGTACACTAGGAACCCTCAATTGTGATTGTGTTGCAATGCATACGGGGTCAAGTCAGTTGAGTTTGACCCAGGGTTAGGGTCTGGGTTCTATCAGGATGACGATTTCACGAGTCTGTTTCCGTGTTTTCTACCGAGGTGGAATTACAAGGGGGGGAGTGCGGCCTACGTTGACACCCTGTGGTCCCCGCCCGGGCCACCACAGGCATAGCACAGACCACCCCGCGCGCGCGCGCGACTTCATCATTTCAACACAACAAACTGCCATTTTCTGCCATTTTCTACCATTTTCTTTACGAATAGTTAACGGTTAGGGTTCGGGTCAGTTAGTTAGGGTCCGGGTTAGTAGTTAAAGTTAGCGGTTAGGGCTTCGGGTTATAGTTAGGATTCGGGTTATATAGTTTTCTGGAAAATAGTCGTCGCGGTCTATAGGCAGGAAATGGCGTGGGCGCGTGCGAGTGCTGGTTTACGCTCACCCTGTGGAGCTCACTCCCCTACCCTTGTAATTCCACCTCCGTAGACACCACCTCTATTTCGAGCGGCGCCGGCCTGATGCAATGATCTCCGCTAATCAAGTGTATTATAAAATGGTAAAGTGCTTGATTTTCAGACTCGGGGCTTACGTTTCGCAGCGAAGCATCGCCCTACGCTTTGATCTCATGTAAGTGCCCGCGGCGCGCGGTCGTGCACCCGTAGCATCAGCGGGCCGTTGCTGGTGGAGCTCTATACCGGAGCGGGCCGGCGAACAACTCCAACGATGAATTGTTCTTTCTCAAACTTGCCGCAAGTGGCTCTTCCCCAGAAGACAGTCTCATCGAAAAATATCTTTATATCTTGAAAAGACAATTGCCTGACCTTTATTCACCTTACCAATCCGCACACGACATTTTAGTCGGCCAACCGCTTTGATACCACTGCCGAGATCGCCGACGTCACTCCAACAATCCCAAATCTCCCGGCTGAAGCTTCCTCAGGAAACACCTAAGCCCCTCCAATTTGCTTCCATTCGCCGTCCTCCTTCGTTACCGCGTAGTATCATGCATTTCGGCAACCGGAGTGCACTACCGACGACAACACGCTGGCCATCTTCGGCATATGAACCACCCTAGCAGTCCCTCTAATCCTATCCAAAGATCGAATCACCAGGTATTTTCATTATTGGGGAGGTAGCGGCGATAAGTTCACGATAACAATTAGACATGGGTGTCTCGGATGACAAGGCATGGCCGCCACGTGCGGCTCACGTTCCTCCATAATGTCCGTGACACCCTTTGCCGCTACCGAAATCTCATCCCTTGCAGAACAGCAGGTCTTCTTGGGATCGATGAACCGAGGTCATCACGCAGGCGGTACGATGGATATATTTTGTGGTAGTTAAATATTCGAAATATCTCGTGCGAATCGGTGCATCTTGGCCCCCTATCTAGATGCATCTTGCAGGGGAAGGCAAGGTACCTAGACAAGCCACCGACCACCACCACCACGACTAGTAAGGAAAAATCTCCCCGAATGAAGCTGCAGTCCTAACCGGTTCTGCCTTCCATTTTGGGTTTCAAACTGTGTGGTACAGATTACATACCGAACCGAGCAGATTCAGCAAGTAAAAAAAAGAGATTGTACCACAGGCCAAGACACACATCTTGCGGTTCGAGACATTGGTTCCAGGTTGACCTACATGAATATCGTAGCATTAAAGAAACGGAGTTGAGCCATTTCAGCTCGCCATTTCTCACGATTACAAATCTCGGAGGAAAAAGAGACAATTCAAACTGACAACTCAAAATGCCGAATTATTGTGCCTTTGCCTGCTGCTGTCGCTCTCAGGGGGCGAAAAAGAAAGCAAAGGGCAACGAAGTAACGATGTTCCACTTTCTGTCTGCCATTCAACCCACTCAGCCTGTCATTGCGTCATCCCAACAGCCAACCGTCAGGTTGAGAATTATCGCCGATGTTGAGTTGGAAATAGCGTCGAAACCCGGGTATTCAACTTGCATCTCCCCGGTGTCGTGCCTGTTAACGTTGCAACCTCGAAGTTCTCGGCAAGCTAGCCAAGCAAAAAAAGCTGCTAACGTTTCGACACAGCGTTCGGTGAGTTTTCACTCCCCTTCTTTCTTCAGTGCTGCAAGCTTCGGCGTCGTCCTCCAGCCAGGGCTAGATTCCTTCTGCAACGGCAACACCCGGAAGCGCCGGGCCTTCCGCTCTCCCCCGCCGTCAACCTTTTCTCGGCATATAAGAGTGTCGATCATTTGTTTTATCTTTCGTCGATCGTCTTCTTTAAGTGTCGATAACGGACTGCGCGTGAAGAGAAACAGCAAAAAAAACAAAAAAAGAACCAAAAACATCTCTGAACAACAGGATCTGTTTACCGCAGGGTATGAGCTCCCCCTATTTTTCGCATATCACTAACCACATCCGTATTCCTTCTTGACTTGCTGGCTCGTTTTGATTTTGCCTTCTCTTTTTTTTCCCCCAAAATGTCGCGTGGCGTAGGTAGCATGAAAAGAACCACATCCTCAAAACCATAACACCACTCTTGAAAAGAAAGCTGGTTTTGGTTGAGAACAAGGGGTCCATTTGCGATGCAACCGCCTTCTCTTGTCAGAAAGGTCAAACGAATGGAGAGCCGAGCCTAAAAAGCTGCCAAGCTCGTTGAGGTTGAGCAAAACGTTTGAAAATGTTCCGTACACTCTCACCACCCTACTGACCCCCACAGAAACTTTTGCTCGCAAGATTAAAGAATTGAATGTACTTTCACGGCGTAAAAACATGCACCAAACCCTCTCTTATGACTGCCTTCTCCCCCTCTTAAACCTTTCTCTCATCCATAGCTTATCCCGTTACTCACCCCACCTCCCCGTCCTGCACACTGTTCATGCAGTGTCACATCAAACCTACACAGTACCTTCCCCCCATCCCACCCACCACTAGGGTCACATCCTCTCCCCTTGCTTGACCTCCCGCGCCCCGTCCGTCCGTTACTCCCGCCCGCGCCCCTTGCACGCCGCGCGCCGTTTTAATAAAGAAACATCTTCGACCGCTCATTCAGCCTTGGGTATAAGAGCTCTCGTCTCCCCTCTCTCCCCTCCTTCGCGCAACCACGTTCAGCTGGATCACCACCACATGTCTTATTACTCTCACACGCACATACATTTCTTTTTGACTTCTTCATTCCTGTCTTCGTCGTCTTCTTCCCTTTCATCTACACATACAGTGACAATAATCCTCACTTCATCTCGAGCTGTTCTCATCTCTTCACTTTCCAACTGGAAAACAACACTACAGCCTCCTCTCTTCTCTTACAACAATCAACACCGCCAAGAAAAAAAACCAGCCCAGAAAGCGCCTCTTTCTGCACAGTTAAGTAAAAAGAATTAGCAGAAACAAAAGCGCGGGGCGCCATGAAGGACAAAAACTGTCGTGGTAAACACAATGCCTAGCCTCCTTTCTCCCCCGAAAAAGGTATATATATAAACATCAAAACATAATACCAAAAGAACAACAGAAATTATACACCTGAAAAAGCTGCCAAACGTGCAGATGCCGTCATTGAGACCTCCGGTTCGGACGGCAAGTAAAAAAATAAAAATAAAAATAAAAAGAAGTCGGCTCGTAGGTCCGTAGACGGGGGTAGTGAATTCGTAGCAATGCGGGTTGTAGACGACCGGAAGGGGGGTTCGTAACACAAAACACGGTCGGGGGTGGTCGATCTCCATATTCATGCAGCTGCTGTCTCTTGTCTATCGGTTTTCTCTCGGTTCAGAAGAGAGACAGACATAAAAACGGCAGGCGGGCGTTGCAGAAACTTGCATGAACGTAAGAGAAAACGGAGGACGGATTTGTGGGGGTGGGTTTCGAATCTTCCTTCTTCTGATGAATCAAACCCTACATAGAGAAAACAGAGTATCCTGCGGTTAGGTCACATTTTTCCCCGGTAAAACAGAACATAGAAAACATAAAAAGCAGACCGCCCAAAACCCAGTATCATGATAAGTAATGACAAGGATGACGAAGAAAAAAAGCCAAGACGAAGAAAAAGAAAAGGGTAATCTGGTGAATTACAACCATTTGTGTTTCTGCCTCCTCTCCCCATATTTCGGCCGTTTTCCTGCAAGACGGAACCGAAACCTTTACAAGAGGGGCGCACTATTCGTAAAATAAAACGTGTGAGATAATCAAAAGGCGAAGAAGAAAAAAGGTGTGCAAAGAAGTCGAATATGCAAATAAGTGTTCGCCCCTTACAGTATAAGTTGCTTCAAGTTCCGTTGGATAATCATATCCTGCACGGAGCCCATCGTAATCTTGAGCAAGTTCGTGTCGGTCGCGTTCGTGAAATGACCGTAGATCTCCTTCTCTGGGTTCCGGTTCAACGCCCGGAATTTGTCCATGAAATACTTGCTGGCCAACTTCCAGTCATCTGGTGGGCCGTGGTAGTCAGTGAAGCCGTGGTCTGTTATCGGGCTCTTGGCTAGCTTCTCCTTAAAAAGGTCCATCTTGTTGAGGAAGAGAATCAGCGCCGACTTGCTGAACCAGTGTGAATTGGCGATTGACTCCCACAGCATCAAGGCTTCGTTCATTTGGTTCTAGACTCCACATTAGTTTCCGTTTTGCTAAACATGCGTGGGGGTCAAACATACGCCGTCCTTGTCCTCCACCAAACATTGGTCGTAGCCTGAAATGGCGACCAAAAACAGCAGGCAATTAACATTCTCGAAGCAGTGAATCCACTTCTTGCGTTCTGATCTTTGGCCGCCAACGTCGAACATGCGATATGTGAGTTGGCCCAAATCGAAAATGGTCTCAGTGATGCCCGTCGTCCGTAGCCTTGAGCGCAAAAGATCTTGATCAGTCGGTACGTATTCCTTGTCCCAAACCCGGTCCAAATCGCCGCAGAAGCTATAGAAAGGTTTGGTCAGCACTTGGTACGGCAATACAATCTTCCTTGGCGGCAGAGTCTTACTAGTCGAGATTATCATGCAAGGCATATTCGTTGCCCTTTGCGATGGCCCTCTTCACACCCTCATCCTCCCATAAGCTCTTGATGGGCGCCAAATAATCTTCTGGGAGTGGCTCATCCGCAACGACATCGTAGTCCACCATGATGTGCGCCATGTTTTTCTGCGCAAGTCATGTCAGTGAGAGTTGGCCAAGGCCTATCGCAGAGTTGTACCGACCTCGTTGTCTGGGTTCTCGAACGGGATGTTGAGCTCGTTCATGGCGTCAAAGATTAACCGGAAAGAATGAACAATGTTCTGGAACACTACTGGCTTCCACTCCAACTTTTCGTTTTTACTGAACCCCGACGCATAGATCAATTTCATCTGCTTGAGGACGGTCGATTTTCCGGATTCGCCCGCTCCTGTTTGGCACGGTTAGGATAGCTGCATACGGCGCAATCAATCAAACCCGAGTATCCATACCTAACAACAACAGCTTCACCTCTTTGGACATTTTCTTTTCATCGGCACGAATGATCTTGTCCAGCTCGCGCGACCTGGCCGCGCCAGTCTCGTCGCCTTTGTCTCTAGCTCCAAAACACATTATGTCGGTAGGGTGGCCGGTACGATGGCGAATCGATGTTGTATATTACAGTTGTGAGTTTGGCGAGAAAAAGCAGTCGGCGGGTGACGATGTTCAGCTTCGGAGTAGTAGCTGTCGAGGAGGGTGTGCTGCAAGCGAATGACGGAGGGCGGCGCACGAAGAAGAGCTAAGGGCCGCAGAACATGAAACGTCTGATGGCGCTGTAGAAGGACAGGCACTGGGCTGAACGGCAGGAGACAGCTTCGAGGAACCGTAAAACCGATGCACCGCCTGTAATGACGTCGCAACGAGCCCGCGGTCGAGATTCGATTTCAATGAAGCCCTATCCTCGCCTCACCATCGAGCGGCTGGGAATCCGAAGGTCAATTGGCACTTTTCGACAATGCCGTCGTCCGGGGTTGCTGGTGAAACTCGTGCGGACTGATGACGAGTGACCGGGATGTGACGGATCTGGAAAGCGGGCCACGAAGTCGAAGACGAAGAAAGGGGACAGGAGGCACAATCCGAGCGGTCCGGCAGCGAGAACAAAAGGGGACGGGATAAGAGAAGCTGAAGAATAATTCGAAATAATGGGGAATTTTAGGTAGGTGAGAAGATCAGGTGGATGGATTGGCAGCACAAGCAGCAACAAGAGCGCAGCAGAATGGCCGACGACCCGTGGCTCAGCGCCAGGTGCGACGTGCTCCGTATTAATTCTTCTGTGCTCATCTTTCCATGCACCAGATGCTTGCACCCCTGTCAACCCATGCAAACCCATTCTTCTTTCTCGCCTCGAGGGGCCCTGCGTGGGTCGTGCTGAAGCGGTAGTGTGCGCTACGCCGGAGACACACCTTGAATCCAAAGTAAGCACTTCCAGGTAGGTTGTTCAGGGGTGGCCCGAGTGCCCTCACTACCCAGGTTGTTCCTGATCTGTGGCTGCATCTCGTGCTGCATTTCTTCACCCCCTTACCTGCCCATTCTTCAGTTGACTTGTCTTTCATTGTTTCACCGGGAACGTCGAGAACACTGGCCACGCGGTGGTGCCGTCCTCGTGGTGCGGGCTAGGTTGGTGGGCCGTCCTCTTTTGCTGCGCGGTGCTAGCCAAGCCCCTTCAAATGTCCAACGGTGCAGGTGGACGATCACAACTTTTGTCATCAAAAAGGGCTCCATCAGACCCCAACTTCTCGCGCCATCGCCACGAATCTCAGCTCGCTCCCTTTCTTCTTTCAAATGGTATTTTCCGTCAACACCGGCCTTAACAACTGGAAGTAGAGGGGGGCCCGCTCTGGCGCGACAGTGTGGACTTTTATGTACGGTATACACTCCGGGGCAATCCCCCTTGAGCCTCTGTACTTTATTATGTGTTTCCCTCCGACGGTACCGAATCCATGGCACTCCTGTTTTCCTCTCTCCCCAAGAAGCCGAACTCAAAGACACCAGAGCACAAAGACCAAGCGCTTGCGCCTATGCGCGTGTCCTGTATCTCGGCAATGCACTTTTTCCAACAAAGAACCGCCAAATCCCCCCTTATTGCGCCCCGGTTAAACCCTGGCTGCATCTGCCTCTGCGCGCTAGTTCTGGATAAAGTGGGACCGCCCCGGACGTTTGGGCCTGCTCTGTGCGTTTTCCTGATTATTAGACCCAAGTGTCAGATGTTCGTCACTGTCCTCTGGCTGCCGGACAGGTTTCGCCGGCTGGGACCTTGTTGACAGATGCCTCTTCTTTCTGGTGGCGGATGGATGTGACCCTCTTGCAGTCCTAGCCTGTGTAGGATCTTGTTGTTCTGTAGTGTACATAGCTGCAGGAACCTCGTTTCTTCTTTCTCCATCTTTCGCAATCATCGATGCGGGGCAAGCGAGAGATGGACTCACTCCCCAGACCACCTAGTGAGCTAGGGGCTTGCTGGAAATCTCTTGGCCACTGGAGTTTCTGCACCCTGCTGATTCAGTGACAAGAAGGGAACAGATCAGCCCTGCGAAGAAGTGGAATAGAATTCGTCACGATTACTTCGTGGAAGAGGAGGACCACCTGCAAGTTTGGGGATTCTCTTGACGACATCCCGAGCCACACAGTACCTGAGAACAACTATAATGCCAGGACCAATCAGAGCCACATGGCAGGAACGCCAACAGTACCGATTAATCTATTTTGCAGCAACGCCGATTCCGCACGTGTGGGCGTGCGGCGTCAGTATTTTGATAGTGCGTTTCGGGCAAGTGCATGGCCGCACATATTCTCACCGGTCTTTGCTCTCTTCAACAGTTTGGCCGACGGGAGGGTGGTCTCGGAGGGGTGCAGGGATCCGAGCCATCAAGCTCACCTCGGCGAATCTTCAATATATAAGTGGTGATCTGTGGACAGCAGGAAAGACATGTGGTGTCTTGGAATGTGGCCGAGTTACGGTTATTCTCGAGCCAGACGATCCAACCTCGGCCATTCTCTTTTGAGATTGTTAGCTGGGTAGGAAAGGCCCCCAATCCAAAATGGCCGTTGGGAGAAGGTGAGGTATGTGAGCATCATGGAACTCACGGTACCGCAGGCCATCAACGGTCCGGCCCCATAGGCCATGGCACTCTGTGCCTCGAATTGCTACCATCCACTTACAGTTGCTCGTGCGCACGAAATCGACTGATCGCGCCGTTCCGTGAGCTGCGAATCTCATCTGCTGATCTTCGAGGCGATGGCACCAATGATCTTGCGCTCAGACTTCTCAGCCCTCATTGGCGTCCAGCATTTTGATCCGTCTCTTGTTTTCTATCAATGGCGTGCCCCTCGAAGGCCCGAGCTGATGCCGGAGTGGGGCCGGCTACATCGGCAATCCCATGCGGTCTTCCGAGTGGGTTCCCGGCCACAGCTTCCGTCCGCCCCGGACTTCTAAGATCAGACAACACAGGTTCTGCTCAATGACGAACACCTTGCCCACTTGGAAAGAATGCAATGCAGCCGTTTAAACACTATTCGTAGTATTTCTTCCTGGACTTAACCAAGGCGCGATGGGTCTGTCAATACCCCTTGTCAGGTGTTTGCTTAGAATATGGTGACCCTCCAGCGGACCTGTTCTTGATAGCGATAGAATTAACTATTGAAAGCTAACGGATAGCTACGGGTGATTTCCCAGACGTCAGGTTGATATTTTTTAGGGTTGTCTTGGAGTTTTTGCTCCCAACCCTCGACCCAGACTCTCCACACCTCGAGTTTCGAACGTTGTAATTCGCTCATAGGTCCCAAAAAAATCTCTGCACCCGCTACAATCGGTCTTGTCATATCGTTCATGATAAACCCCACCTCCACCATACTTTTCACCTGCCCCTCCTTCAAGTTGGCTTCACTTCGAGCTTGTGCACGGCGTCTTCTTTCCAGGCCACTTCATACCTTCCAGACCACCCGTAACCTCCACCAATCTTTCAAAATGGGTGACATCACACACGCTACCATCAAGGGTAAGAGTTTTTGCCATTCCTCTCTCGGGCCCTCACCTCACACTTGTGCCCTTCACGATGGAGGGGTTAAAGCACCAACAGCCCCGCCATCCAGCAAACCTTCCCACCTCAATTGGTGTCCACGCCCTTGTCCATGTGGTGGACAGTCGGAATCATCGGGTATATCGGACAGCCCTGCAATATTCGGTGCCGCCAGACATACCATGCCGACCTGTCTATCACATATTGCTTCACGAAGGGTTTCAGAGTCCGATGGTTCATGATATTACGGCATCATCAAGCTCTGCCGCCGGCCTAATGCCTTGTGCCACACTCAGGCAGCTGGTGCCGCATGATATTATTGTTTTTGAGATGCATTTTGGTCATTTTACCACAGTGGCCGGTTCACAAGTGAACTTGGGCTTGGTTATAACTGCCGGCACACTATCATCGAAAATCATGAAACAAGACTGACATCTGTGGCTTGCATATAGATGGCTGGTTCCGCGAGATCTCCGACATGTGGCCTGGTAAGTCAACACACTCGTACGCCCCTCCTAGAAAATGTCATATCTCTAATTCTGTTCCCCAATCACAGGCCAGGCCATGACTCTCAAGGTCGAGAAGGTCCTCCACCACGAGAAGTCCAAGTATCAGGATGTCCTGATCTTCAAGTCTACTGACTACGGCAACGTCCTCGTCCTGGACAACGTCATTCAGGCCACCGAGCGTGATGAGTTTGCCTATCAGGAGATGATCACGAACCTTGCCATGATGTCTCACCCCGAGCCCAAGAAGGTTCTCGTCATTGGTGGTGGTGACGGTGGTGTCCTCCGTGAGGTCGTCAAGCACGAGTGCGTTGAGGAGGCTATCCTCTGCGACATCGATGAGGTGAGTTGACGATGTAAATATCTCATCAACCGAGATTACCTTACTGATACATCTCTGCAGGCTGTCATCCGCCTCTCCAAGGAGTATCTTCCCCACATGTCCGCTGGCTTCAAGCACCCCAAGGTCAAGGTCCACGTCGGCGACGGCTTCAAGTTCCTTGACGACTACAAGAACACCTTCGACGTCATCATCACCGACTCCTCCGACCCCGAGGGTCCCGCCGAATCTCTCTTCCAGAAGCCCTACTTCAAGCTTCTCCACGATGCCCTCCGCGAGGGCGGTGTTATTACCACTCAAGGTTGTACGTCTCCTTGATTCGGGAAAGTCCGAGACCTGGGGGGGTAAATTCTTTTTGTTTCGGGCACTCAACTTGCCTGATACGATGCTTTGTTGTCAAGCCCCTCAGGAGCCTACCTAGTGGTAGTTTTGCGTTCTCGACTTTTCCACCGTTTGCGGGATTTCTTCTTTGACTATCACCACTCAGGGCATTTTCTTATGTCGATCTTCTACTAGCTGAACCCGCAAACGTCAAGGACTTTGGTTTGCTAACTATGTTTCTTTTGTAGCCGAGAACCAATGGCTTCACCTGCCCCTGATCACCAAGCTCAAGCAAGACTGCAAGGAGATCTTCCCCGTGGCCGAGTACGCCTACACCACCATCCCCACCTATCCTTCCGGCCAGATCGGCTTCATGGTCTGCACCAAGGACGCCAGCCGCGACGTCAAGGTTCCCCTCCGCTCCTGGACCAAGGAGGAGGAGGAGAGGCACTGCCGCTACTACAACTCTGAGATCCACAAGGCCAGCTTTGTGCTTCCCACCTTTGCTGCCAAGGCTCTCCAATAAGCGGATTCAACGCGGTGGTTATGGTTTTAGTTCGCTAGAGACTCCAGAACAATCCAGCCGATTCGCTTCCAGAGATGAAATAGAAGCAGCGACGGGAAAGGGGAGGCAGCAGACGATTATGTCGCTGCTACCGAAAGGGATAGATGGCCGTCTTGTACGGCAAAAGCCTACTGTGAAGGGGTACTTAAGACAAACCATAGAAGCTTCCCATAAAGGGAGATGACATCAAAAAGAAAAGATGAATCTTCCTCACAATGGCATTGGATGTTTTTGATTTGAATGTCATCATGTCGTTATGTACTCCTGCCGCTATATACTTACACCTCCTATCTTCTCACTCGTCTTGTTTCATTCATTTATCACTCCTCGTAGCTCACCTTTCCTTCACTCACGTCAGGATAGACATCAAACCGCCTCTGATCTCTCAGCGGAATGCCCTTTCTGGCCTCCTCAATCTTGCTCCCGTCCAGCAAAGCACTAACAACCTGCTCACCCTCGCCAGCCTCAGCCAGCACCTGCGCCATCGGGTCCACAATCAGGCTGTGGCCATAAGCATGGTACACCCCCTCCGTGATATCCCTCGCCGGACTGCAAAGCGCAACATAAAGCTGGTTATCCACCGCTCTCGCCTGACCCAGCAGCTTCCAGTGCAAGGGACCGGTGGTCAAATTGAAAGCACCGGGGTAAATAAGCGCGAAGCACCCCTTCCTCGCGGCAATGATGGCGAGCTCGGGGAAGCGAATATCGTAGCAGATGGCGACGGCGATCTTGCCATATTCAGGGAGGTCGATGACGGTGAGCTTGTTGCCGGGGGAGAGGATGTCGGACTCGGTGAACTTGATCTTGTCGGGGATATCAATGTCGAAGAGGTGGACTTTGCGGTGGGTTGCCAGCAGCTTTCCGCCGGGGCCGAAGATGAGGGAGGTGTTGTAGTACTTTTTAGAGGAGGGGTCGGATTCCGAAACGACGAGCTCGGGGATGGAGCCGCCGATGAGGTAGACTTCGTTTTCGCGGGCGATTTTCTGGAGGGCGAGGAAGGACGGGTTGAGTTCGGGGGAGGGGTTGGCGGGGTCGGAGGGGAGGGGCTCGGCGTAGGAGGGGAAGTGGTCAGTGCCGTAGGGAGAGTTGAAACATTCGGGGAGGACGACGATTTTGGCTTTTGTGGACTTGACGGCCGAGGAGACGGCCGAGGCGGCGTGGGAGAGATTGGTGGATTTGCTGGCTGTGGAGGGGAGCTGGACGCAGGCGAGGGTTACGGGTTGGCGGAGGAGGGTGGTGCCGGGGGTTGTTTGAGCGGGTGGGGGCGCGGGGGTGGACATCTTGCGGAAGAGAGACGGTAGTGGAATTTGGGCTCGAGATATTGGTCGGGTGGATGGGTGGGCGAGGGAGCTCGTGAGGATTCGCAATACCCCCAGTGTTGGAGAGGTTCTCATGATAACGCTACACTAGGGTTGGAGGATGGAGGTTCAGAAATGTGGGGTAACAACGGTCATCGCAGCAACTCCATCTCGGGAAAGTGGGTCCATTTGTTCTGGAAGGTCGATGGAAGGGTAGCTCTTTCCGACTTGTCATCAGCTACCTTATGAGCCATGGCAAGATGTGTCAACCTCCACTTTCCAACTCTCACCTTCCAACAACTGATGGCCTCGCTTCGAGCCTGTAGCTCAGCAGTCCTATTCTGAGAGACGGCTCCTTCTCTTTCCCCTCCAAACCCTAACCAATCAGAAGACCTGCCCGCCGCGGCTTCCATATCGTCATGTTATACTTTCCGCAGAGAAGGTCTGCCTCCTCGCCTGGACCGTCGCTACTTCAAACACACTCAGGAAATGGAACACCTCTCTCAGGACCCCGAAGGATGAACTGGACCGATGGCGACCTGCACCGCACGAAGCGGGGCAGACTGAGAAAGGTCAACCCTGCCAAACAACGCCAAAAGGAGTACTTTGCTCGCATCCGAGCCCAGGCTGAGGAGCAGGACGCTGCTAGAAACGATGGCAGGCGCTCGTCATCCCGACAGCCAGTATTCCTCGCACATCGGCCGTCACCCCAGCCAAGCCCAAGAGGGCCATCTCAAGCGGCCCAAGACCATTACAGCCCGAGCCATGAGCAGGCCATTCAACAGCTCCGGTCGTTTTTCAAGGTTCCCACGCGAGAGAACAACGATGGTTCGACCGGCCGTCAACCCTTTGGAGAACCACAGCGCAACCAGGACACTGCCACGCTCCTCGCCAAATGCGGAGAGGAGAAACTCAACACGATGAGGCTGAAGTTTCTCGAAGACCTGAGTTAGGAAACAGGTCGAGATCCAACGCTAAATCCTTTGAAGCGCCGTCGACGCCCTGTGCCTCCTCCACGGCCGGAACCTCGGCTGCAAGCACCAGTAGCACCGCCAAGGCCAGCAACAGTACCATCCCATATGGGTAACCGAAAGCATGATTTGCCTATGCCGGACGTTGGGCGTGGTCCCGTCAAGGTTCGAGTCGGTAGTCAGCAGAAGCGGCTTGGTGGGGGTTCGACTGTCAGCGGGTGGAATACCATCCGCTCAGCCAGTGAGGCACACACCCACACCACACGCCATTCCAAGAAAGCCCAAACACGCGCCTGTAACAGTGTGTTAGATTTGTCTGTTTATACATCAGTCAAACAGCTGACAGCTTTCCAGGTTCCAGCCGCATAGGCCAACCCCAGGAGCCCCGGCCACACCTGTCGGTTTCATTCTCGCAAGTCAACTCACAAGTAAAATCACACGAACAGTTCCGTAGACCAGAGAGTGACATTCCTTTGGCTCCCGACCTTCCTGACAATTCTTCATCTTTGTCGCCTTCAGTTCGGCATGTCTCAAGACAGAGAACTGAAAGCTTTGCTCGGTCTCGATATTCTCGCTCTCAAGACACCAACAGGGCAGTAGCACGCGTTAGTCGAACAACTCCGGGTATTCCATCTTCCCAAAAACATTCGAATGCCAAATGGAGAACCTGGCTTCATCGAGGTGGAACTTCGAGCCTGGAAGCTGCTGGTGAAAACCAGTATTCACCGGACGCACAGATCCGTCTGGGGGTTAGTCAGAGGTCCCAGCAAAATACGGATTCTTCCTGGACGGGTTTATCAGAGGATCTTCCTCCTATCCCATCGCATGGGGAGGTCACCAATCCTCGCTCCGACTCCCCTCCGAATCATCCTAGCATACACAGTTCAGAAAATACTTCGGAAGCTCTGGATCGATACGAGCGTCGACAAAGGGTTGTTCGAGGAAACCAGCAGTATGTCAGCTCTTCCAATTCAGTCGACGTGTCGGAAGCTTTCACACAAAACCACGACCTTAATGCCACCGATAACTTTTTCGAAGAGAGTATGAGTGGCACTGATCTCGATGGTCGTGGAGTTGTTATGGTTCCCGAGGGCAGTTCCACAGAGAGTTCGAGCTTGAATCTCACCGCTAGCTCAGAACTTGACGATGGGCCCAGCTCGAGTGAAAAGACCGCCAATCCTCACAGAAATTTTTGGTTGAACGGTTCGCCATCACCGCAGCTTTCCCATGATGTTGTCAAGCGTCAGAGTGTGATGCAATACCTAGAGATTGATGAGGTGTGGCGGTCTTTCGTATTCGGCGACGATAATAGCGATGAAGTCAACGACCTAGCGTATACCCAAGCATCACGGGATGCTGCTCGGGAGTTGCAACCATCCGAGTATTCAGCCTCATCCGACACCAAGGAGCCATCGCAGATGGAGCACAGCAGCACGAGGGCAACGGGTTGCCCATTGAACACCGTTGGAAGAAGCCAAGCATCTGGCTCGATAGAACCATGGTCATCTTCAGATGTGCCCAGCGTCGGTGTCAATGCCAGCAGTGGCTTCATTGAATCGGATGCGGGAATTATCAGCAGCCAACTGGGCGAGAGTGTGGGAGACCCTTCTCGCTCGCATTCCGGCAAAGATCACAGTGATTCTACCTATTGTGAACCAGGCAGCGAGGCGCCTGTTAACAGAGCGCTTGCTGTCAGTCAAGAATCTCGCTACAACGATTCAGTCAGCACGGGATCCTTCTGTGAATCTTCCCACAGGGAACCATGCAAGGCTCACGCACAATACGTGGGGAGCAGTGGTTCGGGATCGCTATCCGCGTCCGCTGACATGTCATCAATTCCAGCATCAACTCTGGCACCCCCGCGACTTGCTGTGGGGGTCACGAACCAGTCAGGGGTACCAGGAGTTGAGGAGCAAGTTCGGTTTGCCCCACCAAAGCTGTTTGTGGGCAGCCGTTCGAGGCCCCTGGAACGATCCAAACCGCCGGCACCTCGCAAGGCTGTAGCAAAAAGGAGAGGCCGGCCGAAGAAGCGAGCTATTGATGGCCGGGCCGATATTCGAGGCATTCCGAACTACACAAGCGATCCTATTGAGGATTTCGAAGACCAACAACCTGGAGAGAACTCACTGTTTCCGGCCCTTGAGCTATTTTGAGGGTTCAGATATCAAGAGGAGATGGCTGTCGTTGCTATGTGATACGCGACATCTGGTTGTAAAATATGTAACATGTATGTTCGGTCGAACAAGAAGGTGGTCTGCGAGCGTCGCTCTTTTTTGGTTACGAAGCGTTGAAGGTATCTTACTGCGGCTATGGGCACTAGGCGCGGTGACATTCCAGCTGCTTGGTGTCAACGTGTCACCGGAGAAGATTTGGCCCATTGGCGCAACTCTTGCATGTATTGTACAGCACAAACTTCAAAGGTCAGCGCTTCAAGTTCGTCGTAACAGGAGCGTACCTTGACGTCCAACTAATTAGCAATCTGAAAGACACAGATTTGGTCATTTCTGCCGACAAATGTTGAACTCGCGCCGATATCATGTTGCGCGAACGCCCGACAACGGCGCTCCATCGTTGGGCAGCTAGGGCACATGCAAGAAGTAAGATGGAACAGAGAAGTGAACGAGGAAAGAGTGTAGGCATCCCATGTCTAACTTGAGGGAATTCCTCTTTACACCAGCTGTCAGACATTCGAAGTACCGGTGACTTTGAACAGGATGTTTTCTCTTTCGATGTTCCCGAAGTTGACCGTCTTGGGCACGCGATGCAACGTCCGTCGTATGCGGGGAGCCCGAAAGCGGGTTCCTGGCGGCCCGTGTCCTCAAAAAGCCCAAGCTCGATCGTCTCGGCCATTGGACCAATGGGAAGACTGCGATAAGTGCTGTGGCCTTCAGGACGGTCATTGGCCAAAAGAGGGCTTGCCACATGAACTGGTTGATTGAATTGGATTATTCTTACCTGACAGCTTCATCGACTTGAGCAGGGGTGGTGGAGGACTTCACTTCTGGGCCCGGAAGCGGATGGGATGCTGCGCGAGTTGCGGTCCGGCTTGCAGATGCAATATGCGGCAAGAAGGAATCTATTTGGTAACTGTATGCTTCTGAGGTTACGGTGAAGGCGGGTAGGAAGAAGCGGTAAAGCCGTGCTCTGTTGCACGGCAGAGCATCTTAAAATTTGTCGAATGCAGGGACGAAATCTCCCGGTTCGTTGATGATGGGAACGAGATGCCACAGAGAAGTTACGAGCCACACGGACACACAGAAGACGGTGTGGCTGCCACTTCATCCTTGTGGGGTTGAACCTAGCGTCGAGGCTTTGATGTCTCCACACCCCTCCATCAACCTCGACCGCGTCGCGGAAAAAGACGCGCGGTGGACTTGGCACATTAATAGACGTGGCTTTACCGTAAGTACAAGAAAAACACTGGCTTGTGAAACTCTGAAAGCCGGAGTATTTCCTCAAACGTCGTATTCGATGGAGATTCTTTTGTGATGGGGTATGACGCTGAAAACAACGGCAGCAGGTTGCGGTACTGTTTCGAAATCCACGATGATGTCAAGAGGCAACCGAAAGGGCGTTGATGTTCAGCAGATCTTTCACACGTGCATGGCTGGGCGGGAACTTCGATTTTTGGGGCACTGCCATACCCCCGGAGCCACCAGGAGCCGCAGGTGGTCATGCCAAGAATACGACCATGAAAGAACAACCGAAGAAAAGGTTCGGAATGAAACAAAGGGCCATGGAGAAGATATCGGTTCACCAAAGAGAACAGGGAAAGAAATTGATGGCCTGTTCTCGAGCCGACTTGCTGAATCGAACAAAAGCTGCCGCGCACTAATGACTCGACTGGCGTAAAATACGCTTCTGCTAGCATCCGCTGTCTTGACAGATGGTATCCATACAACAAGCAATTCGAGAGGTTGACTGGTGACACCCCACTCTCTTTCTGCCACCACCTCCCGCCAGGGGAAAATCGTGGGGATGAGATGGGGGAAACAAGTGGCCTGCTACCCTGCTCAAGAATGGGACAGCACATTTCCCGATATTGAAACTTCAGAAGACTGAACCCCATCTCAGTATGCACTCTGCAGCACCTAACAGTGGCTTTCCCATACATTTTCCGCTTACAACCTCGGATAGATTGACATGTTTTCTTTCTTCGTATTGAACCGGGAAAATCGCGTTCAAGACGTAGATCCCGGAAACTCGGCCGGAGTAGGCGTGATGGCCTTCCGATGAACGAGCCAGGGTGAGCGGATGATTTTCCAGGACCCAGCTTTCGTCTTTCAGCCCATGTCCGGTCCAATCCTTCTACAGGTTAGCTTACGGCAGAAAACGTCCCGTCGTGGTGCAAAAAAGCCTCACCGCTCCCATTCCAATCTCTTTTTATCAAGTTTTTGGGGGATCATTTTTGCCGCATGTCTCATTTGTTGACTGAGCGTTACGGTACCGGTTCAATGGCTGATGGCTGAAGTCGGACCGCAAGCGCACCGGGTTTTGAGATTCGGCGTCACCCTGCCCCCGGTCGACCGGTCGCCGAGCCTTCTTATCGTGGACCCACGGATGCCCCGCCGTCAAGCCACGATGCCATGTGAAAGAGGCTCCAAGGTTTGCGGGGCAGGTTGTGGATGGAGCTCCTCCCAATTGTGTGACAGGGCAACAATAGTTAAACCCTGAAGAGACTTCGAGATCCGGATATCAACAAGTTGGAGCTGACCACGAGCGCCGATGACTGTGTGTCTCGAGGGGCATCCCAGCATGGAAAAAGACGGTCAAAGCCACTGAATTACTTGTCAGTGCTTGACGGGCTGGGGATTCCACAAAGTTGAACAACAGCTGGGCAAGCTGCCAACTCCCATCCGATCTGGACCTGTCTGGTGTACACGAACTCTTCTCGTCTGGCACCAACAGTGTTGCAAATGTACGTAAGAAAAACCCTTAAAAAGCGGCATCGCGAAATGTGTAGCCCGGCAATGAAACGCAAAGGGCGCAGCGGCCGCCGATAAAGAAGCCGTTGCGCTGTTTTTAACCTGGGCACCTGGCGTACGCGAGTATTACGGGTGGTAATTCGTGTAATTAGTTACTGTCCTGTCCTGTCGGTACGTACCGCGACCAGCCGTTCTTAGTTTCACTCCACCAACACCCCACTTCATTGTTCCTGAGACGGGCCATGGCCATCGAGGACACAGGACGCATCCGTGGACGATTCCATATCGCACAGCTGCTTTTCCGCTGGCTTTTCAGATGCTGTCCATTCCCCACACACGGACCCCGGGCTGTTCTACGGTGTTCCTGGGTTGCTGCCGCCTGGGCGTGTTCCAGGTACCTCTGTACCGCACCTAGAGCAAGGTACCGCTGGTTCCTGTAAATTCTTGTTCGCACTGCCCTGCCGCCGTGAACGGTCTTCAGTCCACCTTCAGACGACAATCTTTTTTACCATAAAAGCCTCAGCCCCCGCTAGGTGTCCGTCAAACCTTCTTTTGTTGTTTTCTCTTCCACTATCGCCTTGTGCATTGACAATCCGCCTTCTATTGTTATCGACTTCGAAAAACTTTTGTGTCTTTTCACCTACAAACCAGTTCTCATCCTCTCCGGATCCTATACCGCTTGTTTTCTAGTCGACACCCCTCAGAACTTCGCAAACATGGTGAGTTATCATATCTCCCATGTTTTCAAACTTCCCCTGGACGCGAAAGCTAACCGGTGTACTCAGTCTGACCCATCACATATCACCTATACGGAGAACTTGCAAAAGTTCCTCCGTCTGCCTCAGGGCGGCAAGATCATTGCCGAGTATATCTGGGTTGACAGTGAGGGTGGTGTCCGTTCAAAATCAAGGGTGAGTTCATCTTCTTTCGTTGTTCTGGTCCAGTCCCGAACTTTTCCTATGTTTTCTTCTTGTCCACCGTCATGTGTATGACATGACGGCATGCACATCCGGCAAACGACGGCTTCTGGCTTGCTGCGGCTTGGCGGGCCAACCAACAAAGAACCCAAAACGACGAAGCAACCCACACCACCTTCGGATTAGCCTGTGATCTGGCATCACCCCCGGATCTCGGTCCATATCCAGTCGCCTGTTATTAGCGGCTCACCACACATTGCAATCGATTTTTTTTCTGGGAACAAACCTCAGCGCGGCTCCGACTTCGCATTCTGCGGTGCCCGACACAAGCGGGATCACACCCCGCTAAAGTCACGATTCAACCCCACCGAAAGAGCCCACACTTTACGCCCGCCAGCCAACCCCGCCATGGACTATCCCAGCAACGGCACCACTTGTGACTCGACAAACTCCTCGCCGCTACACCGACGGTCCTGGGCTGCTCCGGCCAGACCTGCACCGCCAGCTTGGCGGAGTTCGCCGCACCGCATATCGCATGAACACGAGAGCCCAGATCACGAATAATCGACACACACCGCAAAAATCATGTTCAGCTGTCCTTGCCAGGCTGTGCATGTCGTGTTTCGGAACAAATGGGATTTAGCTGTTGTTGGAACTTCAGACACTAACATGACATCTCTGTTAGACTCTTGATGAGAAGGAGACCCCTTATACCCCCGCCGAGCTTCCCATGTGGAACTTTGACGGTTCCTCCACTGGCCAGGCTCCCGGCGAGAACTCAGATATCTACCTCCAGCCTGTCGCTGTCTTCCCTGACCCGTTCAGGGGTACCCCTAACATCCTGTATGTGAAATCATAGCACGAGAGACGAGACATTGGAAAAATAACTAAGTAGAGAAAACAGTGTTCTCGCTGAGTGCTTGAACAACGATGGCACTCCCAACAAGTACAACCACCGCCACGAGTGCGCCAAGTTGATGGAGGCCCATGCCGACCACAAGCCATGGTTCGGTCTCGAGCAGGAGTACACTCTGCTCGACCTCAACGACCGCCCCTACGGCTGGCCCAAGAACGGTTACCCCGCTCCCCAGGGCCCCTACTACTGCGGTGTCGGTGCTGGCAAGGTTGTCATGCGTGACATCGTTGAGGCTCACTACAAGTGCTGCTTGTACGCTGGCGTCAAGATCTCCGGCACCAACGCCGAGGTGATGCCCGCCCAGTGGGAGTACCAGGTCGGCCCTTGCGAGGGTATCGAGATGGGCGACCACCTCTGGCTCTCCCGTTTCCTCCTCCACCGTGTGGCTGAGGAGTTCGGCGCCAAGGTCTCATTCGACCCCAAGCCTATCCCTGGCGACTGGAACGGTGCCGGTCTTCACAGCAACTTCTCTACCAAGGAGATGCGTGAGGAGGGTGGCATGAAGCACATCGAGGCTGCCATCAAGAAGCTCGAGGGCCGTCATGCCGAGCACATCGCTGTTTACGGCGAGGGTAACGAGAAGCGTCTCACCGGCCGCCATGAGACTGGCTCGATCGATACCTTCTCCTACGGCGTCGCTAACCGTGCCGCCTCTATCCGTATCCCAAGGGAATGCGCCGCCAAGGGTTATGGTTACTTCGAGGACCGCCGTCCCGCTTCCAACGCCGACCCATATCAAATCACCGGTATCACCATGGAAACTTGCTTTGGCGCTGTTTCTGAGTGAAACTATGGTGATGGTTGGTAGATTATTTTAGACTAATACGTGGTTTATGGGACATTTTGCGTGCGTTTTGGTTTAGGCATTTGGGATAAAGGAACGGTTGGTATTTTGCGAGGTTGAGCGCTGGTCCTTTTTTTTTTTTTTTTTTTTTTTCCTTTTTGGAAGGGAATGGGAACAACACATACACTACACATGTTACATAGATTATTCCGAGGTTCTCTCTTTTCTGTTCCCTGATACCCGGGTTAACACAAGACCAACAAGCTTAATTTGGCTCAAAGCCAACACACTTCATTTCATCCTGTACCTGTTATGCGGGCGTTCATCACTTTTTTTCAGTTTGAAGTGACTTTGTATTTTCTACGGGCTCGGGTCATAGCCAACTGTGGCTAAGCAAAGGGGAAGTGGAAAGATGAGGCGAATACGCCAAGCATAAGTAGTTATGCAGCAAATCAGGTGTTTACTTTGTACGTAAGATTGTTACAGTGAGGGCCTCCACGCAGGCGCCAACCTGGTGCCTGCTTTGCTGACATCATCAAAGCTATTTCTCGCCTTGGTTATGATGATGTAGATGATGGTGCTATCGTGAACCTTCTGGGCTTCAAATCTTGAGAGCTGAGGGTCTGACTGGCTCAGAGCTCGCACTGTGCTGGGTACTTCCTCCACATTGGTGTGGTTCCTATGTAGGGGACTCCGTGGCTGACATCATGCTGGCTTAGAATCGTGATCTGTTACCCCTTTTCGGCCCCTTTTCACCAAGGAACTGGGAGGGAAGATGGAGGTCAACAAGATCGATGACGCTATTCCCAGTGTTTGGTTGTTAGCTCAGGGTCTTCTTGTCCTGGAGACCCTGCAGGAGGGAATGTGGATTGTGGGTGACGCTATTCACAGCTTTGCTACTCGAAGGATCCATGGCCCTTCTTGCCTGTATTACCTCTTTACAGTTGTACCGTACACCTTCCCTTGCCTGACTCGTTACCTGGAATCCAACCAACGTTATCCAGGTAGTAACCGGAGGAAATGGGAATATGAAATGGAAATGTACCTATCTGGGCCCCGGGAATAAGCACCCATGAGTTACGGTGTCCGCTGCTTACCATCCCATCATAGACTGAATGGTAATCACCAAAATGCATCCATCAAGCGGGTTTAGCTCAGTTGGGAGAGCGTCAGACTGAAGTCCACTTCAATCATTAATCTGAAGGTCATGTGTTCGATCCACATAAACCGCATCTTCTTTTGCACTTTTTTCCTAACCACTTTAGTTCTTTGCATCTCCAGAGAAATGTTTGTATTTTTTCATGGTACCATCTTTTTTCGGGTTCGTAGCTGATGATCGATTGTGCTTGGGCAAATTACAGTTTCCCGAGGCTTGGGGGCTGGGCTATTGCCATAACTACATGAATATCCATCAGCTTTGGCGGCCATCTAAGTAGCCTTCTTTTCGTCGACATATCAACTATCAGATTTCACATCTGAGCAGTGAGCACCGTCGTCGGCCATTTTTTATTGGATATGCGGAAGCTAACGGGGGTGGTTGGGAGCGGTTACTTACCACGCCGTGGACAAAATAATTGGTACTGAAAGGCAGGATCACACCTTAAGAATAGTAGAAAAGGCCGATCAACTATCTTCTTAGGGCTTATTACTGTCTTTTAAAGTGTTCTCGATATCTTCTAAGGCCTGTTAACCATCTTTTACGGCCTATTAATTATTTGTAAATGCTGTATTCCCACTTCGCAGTGCCAGTTTTTTAGTCCAGGACGTGCTTACCTGTTGGTAGGACATGAATGACCAAGCGATGCGTGCCAGCATGACCCATCAGCCTACCGAATAGATTCAATCACATCCTTTCTTCATTACCATCAACACAGTTGTCTTGAGAACTCTGTACTCAGGCTTTCTCATCACGACAGCACAGCAACAGCAAAGATGTCAGCAGGCCGCAGGTATGAACACTTTCATGATTTGACCGAGTTGAGACTCGGTTGCTACTCCGAGCAGCAGTCAAATCAAAACTCGGAGCCTGCTAGCCTTGGACAGATACCAGAAGCTGCCAGCCCAACAGATGTGTTCCCAAAAGCCGAAGTCAGAGAATGGGCATCTACGAAGAGGTTAGCACCCAGGAAGACTTCGTCCGGCACACTTTATCAACCAATCGTAGATCCCTACGAGATCCGAGTGCTTGAAATCAAACCCGGCAGCAACGATGACCCGATACACTGCAGCCTCCACCACTGCTCGCTAGAATTCAAAGAAATCCCTCGAGAGATGATTTACATCTCCGAAACTTCGCTTTTGAAAACTCGGCATGTGGCGACACCCCAGAACAAGTTTGGCTTGTTGATGAACGACTTGACGAAGCCGATCTGGTACACGGCACTCAGCTACACATGGGGTCTGCCGGTCTTCGACATGGTCATCAAGGTTGACGGACACGAAAAGCTCGTTACGAAATCTCTTTACGGCGCTCTTCAGCACCTGCGCCAACCGGGGCACTCTGTTGTCCTGTGGATTGAGCAGATCTGCATTGACCAGGACAACAAGGAAGAAAAAGCCCAGCAAATCCCTCTCATGTCAACCATCTACACACGGGCGATCAACACGATGGTTTGGCTCGGGGAAGGTGACGCGGATTTGGCCGCCGCCTTTGATTTTGTAAAGGACGTTCCTGATCTAATCCAGCACTCCTCAGCAATCCGCTGTCCAGAAGACTTTGAAAGGTTATGTCTACCCCATCCAGACTCGCCAACGTGGAAAGGGGTATGGGATTTGGTCTCCCGGCCTTGGTTCCAGAGATTGTGGATCTACCAAGAGGTGATCCTGTCTCGAGACATCATCCTCGCCTGCGGCGGGCCGCAAAAGACCAAAACGCGGATGAGCTGGGACATCTTTTCCGGCGCCTGTCTCACGATCCAAGAAGGCGGTATCACGCAGTGGTTGAATCTGAAGTTCCCGGGCCTCGATCCATTCACTCAGATCCTCACCCTCTTTTCCAACCGCGAGTTCTATCAGGCATTCCATGACCCGTGTGCCGGAGCACTGGCTGATCCACCCGTCGCTCCGAAGCGCGCGTCAAACCCTTTGCTACGACGCCCGAGATAAAATCTACGGCTTGCTAGGCCTGATCGAGATCAAGGACAACTGGATCAAAATTAACTACCACGACCATTACACGTACCCCAGCCTCTACCACGACGTCGTCGTCGGTCTTTTAAAGAGAAACATGGCACCACTGAAAGTGATCCTCAACTCGATCGATCACGAGCCCCTTGGCGGCCGCTGTCCCTCTTGGGTGCCGGACTGGAGCAAGCCCCTGGAAACGACCGCGCTGGGGTACGAGAGCTCAACCACAAACGTCTACAACGTCTGCGGCGCAGCAAACCCGCAGAAACACCCGAGATACCCGACTGGATACCAGATCCTCGGACCAAACAATAACGAACTCCACATCGAGGGCAAGGTGTTCGACACCATTACCGCTTTGAGCGAAGTCCTTTCCGATCCAGACATTATCATCCCCAACCATTCAACCGCTAATAAGGACTGGATCTAGTCCATCGACTTCATCTCTTGCCACTTCTAACCTCCCCACCACCACCCCTCCGCCTACGGTTCCTCCGTCTTCACGGCATATTCTGGCACATAATGGTTGTAGGCAAGGACTTTACCGGCATGCAGCCCTGTCCGGAATCCTTTGCAGAGATATTCTCTCTCTTGCTCGACGAGACCACCGGGAAATCCCCGTCCTTGCCGGGGCAGACGTATTCACCGCGGCAACTACGGCCATTGGGCAAGGGAAAACTGACCATGGCGTCGCTGGAGTCGAGGCAGCCGAAGAGGACGTTTGAGGAGATCCGAGTAGCTATGAGGAAAGCCTTGAGGGGAAGGAGGCTGGTGAGGACGGAGAGGGGGTATATGGGCTTGGTTCCGAGGTGTGCTCGGGTGGGGGACAAGGTGGGGATCATCAAGGGGTGCTGGACGCCTTTTGTTTTGAGGGGGGAGGGTTCTGTAGGTGGTGGGGGAGGCTTTTATCGAGGGGGTTATGAGGGGAGAGGAAGCTGAGGGAATTGAAAAGATTGTGCTTGTTTGATCTGTACGGCTATGCTGCGCCGCAGTCCTGTAAGGTTCGGCTTGACGATTAGGAAGGTCCAGTTCCACCCATCGTTCGTTGCGTAGGGATCCCAAGGACACAACTTGTTCAACCACAGAGGCAACCTGGAACTGGCCTAGCCAAGATTATAATGTCCATCGCTACCAACGCTCAACATGTTATTTCATACACACGCTCACCATCGACACTACGACATACCCCACGCCTGCCCCTGCCCCTGTCCACCACCCTCCTGCTCCCACCCACCATTCATCGGTTGATGCCCTCCCTGCCCTTGATACTGCTGCTGCTGCTGCTGCTGCTGCATCTGAACCTGCTGCTGCTGAGCCACCTGAGCCTGCACCATATGCTGGTAATTCTGCTGCTGCTGCTGCTGTTGCAGCTGCACCTCCCTCTGCATCTGCACCTGCTGCATCATCATGGCCATCTGCTCCTCTCCCATCCCCATCCCCTGCATCCCCATCATCATCTCCGGTCCTCCCATCATTTCTCCTCCACCAAACCCACCACCAAACCCTAGCGCGCCCAGCCCTCCCGGATCGAGCTTCTCCATCTCTCTCAAGAAGAACGAGTGCTCAATCTTCTCCAACATCACCCTCTCCCCTCGCTCTCTGTCATACACCGCCATAGTTTCTGGGTATCTTCCCACGTTGAACCAATGCGTCAGGCTCCTGAGCGCTTGTTCCAAGGGCAGAGCCTCCTCGACTTCCGCGTCAATGTCAGCACCGGCCAGCCACTCATCGCGCAGTTCCGGGCGGCAGTAGAGGTACACCGCCGTGATGACGCGCATGTTGGACTGCCGCCATTTACGGCCGCAGTATGGGACTTGGTTTTTGAAGAGTTTCAGTGTGTAAAGCCGAAGTTCTTGTTGGGGCACCCTGAGGGTTTTCCGGAGAATGGGTGATGACTTGTACTGCACTAGTAACAGATTTCGGTGGGCTTTGTTCTTGCAGATCTTTTGCATGATGCGGAGGTAGTTGATGAGACAGAAGAAATTTCGGCGGGAGAAGTCGGTTATGGGTTCGCTTGGGAGAGGATTTACCGGATAGCCTAGTTCGTCGACTTCCGGGCGGGACGATGGTTGCTGCTGCTGTTGGGAGTCAGAAGGTCCTGGTGCCTGTTGTGAATCTTGGGGTGCTACCTGTTGATCGGGCGTGGTTGTTGGTGACCGGCGACGTTTGATGGGCGGAGGAACCGCGTCGTCCTCTTCTTCACTGACTTCCTCGACGTCTTCAAATTCCGTGGCCGTTGGGTTTGGCATGCCTGGATGTGGGATGACGCCTGCTCGGGAGCCGCAGAAGTAAAAGAAGCTACAGTAACATGTTAGCCCCAAGCTTCGAAAACGAAGGTGAAAACATACCTATGCTCAAGCCGATCGAGTTTGTTCTCCACAACCTGCTGTACGTCGTGGACAGCAAACAACTTAAGTACCAGCGGGATGTAACAAGAATCCAACAGGAGTTGTGTCAAGTACTCGAACTTCAGAACATCTAACGCGCCAAATTAGCACGTCGACACCACACCACTTTAGGTCCGACCAGACAACTTACGAGAAAGCTTCAGCCACTTCAGTAACAGAATCAGAATGCCAGTCGCAGCCTTGGCGGCGATTTCCCGATTCCGCATATCGTCAACGTCCGCATCCGACGGCGACCCAGGATCAGGCCCCTTCCCGCCGATGCCGTTGGGGCCAGGCGCCTGACCCTGCCCATTAGGACGGCCGGCAGGTGGACCACCACCCTGTGGCTGCCCATTAGGATTGGCGATAACCATATAACTCGCAATGGCCAGAACCTGCTTCAGCAACACCACGACCACAGACTGCAGCTGCGGCAGAGCCTCCTTGTAAAACTCCTCCACGGCATCTAACCGTTGCTTTATCCGCTGATCAACCTCCCTAGGGCCATAATCCACTTCTGATTTCGAACCTTTTCGTTCTTCATCTCCTGGTTTCAGCAACCCGAGCTCCTCCCTCTCTTCCAGCGTTAAGCCGTCGAGATCAAGCTCATCAATGAGATCTTCGTCCGCGCCCTCCCAGCCCCTGTCTTCCTTGAGAAACCTTTCTCTTTCCTCCCACAGTTGCCGAGTAGCTCGCGTCATACGCACTCTCTTGGAGAATAGCTCTCCTGCTTCCATGATAGAGGCTGGCACATCGCTGCCTTCCCACTTTCTACCCACCAGCAGATCCTGAAGGCCCGCTCCTCCTTTCCCACCCGCGCTGTTACTAGTCGCGTCGAGGGGTGGGTACATGAAAGGAAAGTTTTGGTTGGTCTGGTAGTTTTGTTTCTTTGCGCCCTTGCCACCGACTCCTGGGCTGGGTGGTGGCGATGGCGCCGGTGTTGCGATATGAACGGGCTGGTGAAGAATCGACGCTCCTCCGGTTTGACCAGGAGGGCCGGATATGATTCCATTCTGTCCGTTATTTCTGGGTGGGTGACTTGGAAGGTGTGGTAGCAACGACGTCTGCTCCGCTTCCAAGGGGATCGCTGGTTGAGGCGGGACGTAGGCTGGATACTTGGAGGTGATTTCCTGTCGAAATACGTGATAATCCAATGGCGAAGCTGTTATCAGCTCCTTGTCTTTTTCCTTGGTTTCCCTCTCGCTTGTCGCCTTCTTCGTCTCCTCCAGCTCCTTCATGCCACCAAATACGAGCAGTATCGATTTCCAAAACAGAAGAAAGATCTGTGTCTGCGGCAAGGCACCAGTCTCATCCCACCTCAGCTTTGCCGCCGCATGCATGAAGAACTCCACCAAAGTCGGGTTGAGTGCAACTACAAGAAAAACATTAGTAAACGGCCCCTTTCCTAACACAGCATCAGGAAAAGGAGACACTCACGCAACCTCCTTCGCACCTCCTCCATCCCCTCCCTGTCCTCCAATACAATCTGAATAACCACATAAAGAACCGTCATCAAATGAATCAACTCCTCCGCTTGCATCTGCATATTCTGCGGAGGCTCATCAGCCCAAAACGGCTCGAACGCCGCCCTGAGCGCATCCCAAATAACCTCCACCCCTCCACACTCAGCCAGCAACTTGACCCCCTCTTTCATAGCATCCAACTGCACCTTCGTAACCGCACTCTTACACTTCCCCTCGGCTACACCATTCAGCATGCCCACTTTCTTGACTGTCACCGTCTCCGTCCATCTTCCCAGAGCAAGATAAACCACTGCCCCCACCGCCTCCCCTCTGGCCATCCTATTCTCATGATTCTCACTCGACGGTCGAATAGGTCCCAGAACACTGGTGATAAAGTCCTTTATTTTTGACCCTTCCACCTCATCCCATGACGGCGGCTGTGGTGCCGGATTTGCAGCATCTGTGGGCGAAGAGGCAGCAGAGGCAAAATGCCTTCCCCACAGGGTGTGAAAAGCCCGGTTTGCCGCATTCAACCTGACCCATTGCCAAAAGTTGTACACGAACCACTCGTCTATTTCCTCCTCCAAGGGGCCCATGTCGGTGTAATCATAGTCGTAGGCTATCGGTTCCCTGTTTGGGAAGTCGTTCACTATGCGCCGTAGTTGGGCGAGGGAGAGGGAGTCGTTGGGTGGTACATTTTGTTGCTGTTGCGGTTGTTGATTTTGCTGTTGCTGCTGAGGTTGTTGCTGTTGCGGTTGCTGCTGTTGCTGATGAGGAGGAGGAGGCGCATCGCTGTTCTCGCTACTTGGGATCGGCGGCGCAGGAGCAGAGGGGGCTGCTGGGGGTATGGAGGGGTCTGAAGGTTGCTGGTTGCGAACAAGGAGGGGGCGCTTGGCTAGGGATATTGGTGGAGGGGCCTGTTTGGAGGCTTCGGCGGCGGTAGCGCTGGTGTCAACTGTACCGTCTTGGTCGACTCCGGTCTTCTGCGCTGGTGGCTCAGCTGGCGATGGTTGTGTTTCCTTTTTGGACACGTCGTTCGCAGCGCTCGAGGCGCGTGATGGCCAGAGTGAGTTCATGGTATCGGTTCAACTGGAAGTTCCCTGTAGAAGCTATGGTGGTTCGGCGGTCAACGGGTGGAGCGAGGTACTCTCATCTCTCGTGTGAGATTGATTCTATAATGGTGAGGCTTTTGTCAAATCCCTAATATTCTAGAAAAGATTCGAAACGATGAAAGCTGAGCTTTTGATTTATTCTTCGTGTTGCAGGGCGTTGTTGTTCAAGGAGGGGAGCTCTTGGATGTTCAGCCTTGGGCGGCAGGGCCCAGAGCGTTGGTGGGCTACTGTGTAGTGACGGCAAGTGGGTCTCTTCAACCTCATCAAAAGTGGGACCATAACGATGTACGAGCGCCTTCATGCGACCCAACTTCAGCTTCATTCACCACGGTAAGGATACAACTGCCACCGAGTGCTTTTCAAATATGTCCTCAACTCCGTGACCTTGGTATACCCATTTATTCCCCCGCAACGCCATCACAACCATGTCAGACCAGAAACCAGGGAAAACTGTGAAGCCAAATAAACAATGACAGACCCCAAGAACGCTTCCTTATTCCGCTATGCGTGACCCTCACAATCATGATCTTTTGTCTTCCCCTTGCAGTTATCCCTCCAACTGTGGCATATGCAGCCGGTTCCTACTCCGCCCCGTTCTGAATTGTCCGTGACCTGCTCTCTTCTCGGTCCTACCTCCCGGGAATTCCTACCCTCTCAGCTCCAAGTTGCCCATGTCCTCAATTCCAACCGCTGGGCCCAATTTGTTGATACTGCGTCCGCGTTTACCCTTCCGAATTGTCAAAAACCACGGCCTTCCTCTGACCATTCAGCCTCTGATACTCCTTCCACCACCATCCACAAAGGCCACCACCCTCGCGCGCCCAGAACTCAACCCTAGTAAGCCCTGTATGTCTGACTGGCGATCAAGAACTTCTTTCCATACTTCGAGTTCTTGCTCAGTGAATCCCAGTTTGGCACCAGAATAAACACATCGTTGAAATGCTGCTTGACCGAGTACTCGTCGTTGCTCCTCTTGCTGACACCGAAATAGACCGTCCCGGAAACGTTGACCATGATCATCATCCTCACTCCGTCGTTGACTCCATGGATATCGATTAGGTTCTGAGTGGCACCAAATCGGTAATCAGCGTTGATGACGTGGGCGTCGTAGGTATCAACCACATAGTTGACGTGCTTCTTGTCGGCAGTGGCTTTGGGGGCTTCGCGCTGCTGAGCAAGTAACTTTTCCCAGTCTTCTGGGGTAGGACAGACTTGGCCGTTAACGCAAATGTCGGCTGGGGGGTGGCCGGCGTTTTTGTAGGTCTCATTGTTGGTGACGTAGGATTGGCTGACTCCCTTTCCTTCGTTGATCTGGTTATAATACCAAGAGACAAATTTGGCGGCGGCTAGATAATCATGTTAGAAAGATGTTGGTCCTCAGGACGGGTTGGGGATCGGAACGGACCATCGGCAGCCTGCCGAGTGTTGGTGTCGTCAACGTAAGTCATTTTGCTTGCTTTGGTTGGTGTGACGCTGATGGTACTGCGAAATACTAAAGTAGCTGTTATGATATCAGGCGCGTATAGTTTGCTTGATTGCTGCGACCTGCGATTTCCGACTTGTGGGAGCGCAGGGTGTGTAGTGAGGTCTGCGCAGGCTGCGAGAGAGGCCTCGAGATGATGGATTATCTACGGAGATAGGATTTATCGTGCAGAAAGTCGCAAGTCAAGAGAGGATGAGATCCCCGTGGCGCGTTTTTCCAGATATAATGATCAAGATGATTGCGCAAAGGGTCTGCTTTGGTTGCCAAGCAAACGGTCGATGTTGTGGATGAAGGTTGCGAAGGGAAGAAGGATGGAGCTGGAAAAATACAAGCGAATGGAAATGGCAAAGTTACGCCTCGATTTAAAGGGACTCGGGTGCCGGCTTTAATTGCTCGTTGATCAGATGAAAGTTTCGGCCTCTCGGGCTGAAGAATACCAAAGTAAGAACAAGAACAATTAATGGTGAGCAAGGCTGTTGATGGTCCAGGCAAAAAGTGTAAATATTCTTGGCACTACAGCAGCCTTGCTCCCACATCAGCTCCCCCGCAGCCCCACCTCCAGCTTTCTGAGCCGCAAAGCTGAATTTCACAGCTGTCAAAACCGTTCGTCATCTGCCCGCCGCTCCAAAGCCAAGCTCACTTGCCAAAACTTTCGGCCGGACATATCCCGGCAGCCCATCACGACGTGCGACTCCCCCGACGACGGCGGCGACGATTGAGTGCAGTCATTTTCGCTTGGCTAGCTTCCAGTCCCCAGTTGGAACCCCCTCGACCGTCAAAATGGTCAAAATAACCTTGTCATCCGTCTTCAGAACGGCGCTCCGGCCAACGGCCTCTGTGCCAAAGTGCACCGCCGCCAGGTATGCTTCCTCTCCCCTCCCTATCCCCCCGCCACCAGACACTAACCCCCCTCTCAGATCCTTCTCCTCCCTCCCAACCCTCCGCCCAACCCTCACGCCAACTCCCTCCGCCTTCCGCGCCCCATCTCAGACCCTCCTCTCCCGAGGCCCCATCCTCCAGCAGTCACCATCACCCACCACCGAAGGCGCCGCCGTCCTCGATTTGATCTCCAGCACCTCCATCTCCTCCAACCCAGCGATGCAATCCATGCAGGTCCGGTGCGGCCCCCGCCCGACAATGGCCAACGCCAGCCGTCTGGTTCAGAAGAGGAGGCACGGGTTCCTGAGCAGGATCAAAACCAAGAACGGGAGGAAGACGCTTGCGAGGAGGAGAGCGGCTGGGAGGAGGAGGTTGAGTGCTTAAGGTTTGTGTGGTGAGTAAGGAAGAGGGGGGGCAGGAGGAGGAGAGAAAGATACCAATGAGGGGGAATAGGGGAAAAAGAGAGAGAGAAAGAAAGAGAGTGCGTGTGTATGAATACGGTCATGAAAGAGCAGGAGGAGAGGCGGGATGGTTGTATTATATGGTCGGAACAAAAATACGAAGAAATATCTCTTGAATCTGGAGATGGTCTTCCGTGGCGATGGGTTGAGTCAGTTCTTCTGTGAAGATTTGAAGTTGAGGTGCGCTTTGGTGACGACGATGGTGGAAAGGTTTACGGCACGTTGATTTCGGTGAAGATGCGAGCTCCCAACCGCGGTATGTGAAGCCGGGGTACCTGGTATCTCAACTTCGTGAGTGTCCTTAAAGTTGGCATGTGGCGCAGCGAGCCTTGACAGAGAGGCAGTTCGATCAGACAGGGTGCGAACGGCATCCCGGAGTTCGGAACTGTCTTCGTGTTCATGGGACGTTCTGAGTACCTGTTCTCTTCACCGGAGTTAAGTGCACCAGCACATTGAGTACCCAAGAGAACATGACAGTGCCCCAAGGGAGCGAGATAGAATTAACCATTACGTCGTTACAGTGGGAGCGGCGTTAGACATCCATCTCTAGTGATGTGTCTTTCCGGCGCCGTGAATCTTTATCCAGGTTTTCTTCTTCATTACCTAGCTGTGGTTGATGCTGACAATAAGCGTCAACGCAAGATGTCAACTGGGGTTAGGGTTGGGATGTCCTGAGAGGCGTCTCGATCTCAGCTCCCAATCAGCAACCTCAACCGGACCTTCTCTTCTCCCAATGCATAATCACATGGATGGCTGAAGCTTTTCTTTTCGGCCCGCAATCTCAATCTCCTTTCTCAAGATAACCTCTTGACAGCATTCTCTTGGCGGTAGTCGTAAGGCGTTAAGAGTCCACGAGTTCATGTTTAGTTCTTAGCACCTGGGTTCATGATACCCGTGCTATCATCCCCCATCTTAACTCCGATGTATTAAGAGCTTGTGTCCTTTTACATAGTGTAGATGCTGGTCCAAGCGCAACCAAAACGGTTTTGATCTTGCTGTTTATGTCAGCGGCGACGTTTTTCTCCTCAGCGTTACAATCTTGACCCCCCACCGAGTGTCACGCAGTCAGAGCCGGCGACAGGAAACGGTTGGTGTCTCTGTTTTTCCGTCTAAAGTATCCTAGCGTCTTTTCGGGGCAAGAAACTGGAGAAGGTCTGTGTGCTCAAACAATGTTTCTTGATGCACAGGTTTTTATTCTTTGGCTGCAGAAGGTGTGTAATTAGGGTCCTTGAATGCAGATGCAATGGGAAAGGGGGCCCAAGCTAGAGATGCCAACCCCTTCATCCGAACACCCGTGTGGTTCTTTCGATGGTTGATTTGATCGATCTGGCTTAAACATTGGCTTGGAACGGTTGGTTGGGCTGGCGTTGGAGTGTGTGTTTTGAGAAAGTACTGTGCAGAGCAGAAAGGCCGAGAACGGAGAAGATGAGTCTATGACCGCCGCCTTGAAGGTAATGTGTATGAGCCCAACCAGCCAAGCCGGGCAACGGACGACAGGGCGGGGATGTTCTCGATGCCTGATGCTCGGAGGGGCTCCTCCGTTGCTCGCAGCGTATGCATTTGGGAGTCAATCTTTGGGACTTGCCGCACACGTGGAAGTCGAGAAGTCTTTTGTAAGGCCGGACATGTGCCTGATTTCGGGGGTATGTTCCGTGCTCACTTACTGCCCGACAGGTTGCCTGTCTCTCATGCTGTTTCTTCGGAAATAAGGGGGTACGGCATTGAACATGCCGTGTTTCTATTTTTTATTTTTTTTGTTTCCCGACCATGGAGATTGTTTGACTGTGACCGTCGTATCCTCTTCAAATACCTCCATCTCGTTTCACTCACTTCAGAGCGGGGATTCTTTTCTTAAAGATATTGAAACTGTTCATGTTTTTTTTTTATGATGATTTTGCGAATTGCGCACGGTGGCATGTCGCTGAGAAGACTCTCAGACAGCCTGATCCATATGTATGTACATGTAACTAGATAGTAATCTGGCAGCTCTCGAACGAATTCCGGATTGCCAGTGAATATTCCCAATTTCTTCCTTCGCTTTGATTTGCCACTTCCTATCAGTACAGGATGATATCGCTCACAATCGTTGGTGGGGATAGATAGATACGGGCCTTGACTTTGGTCAGGGCCCACAAAAGAAGAGTCAGAGATAGGGCGAAGCAACGAGATGTAGACGAGGTGTGTGTGTGCGTGCGTGCGTATGTGTAATGTAGGATTTTTGTGTTCGTAATTTGGTCGTCGCAAACAAGAGGGTCAGTGTAGGTTGTAGCTACCTTAATATAGCAATGGCAATAGAAGTTAAAAAAAAAAGGGGGTGGTATCGATCCTAAAAAAACAATGGCAAGATATACGAGAGGGTAAAATGCGGTCCAAGAATGATGTTGTTTGCAACCAAGTCCAAAACCAAAAGTCGAAGCAAAACAAAAGGGGATATCCGGTCAACAAAAAAGCAAGAACAAATCCAAAGAAAAGACAGCAAAACAAAAGACAATCCCCACCCTCCCCAGGCCGGCGTTCTTTGTAAGTGCGAACCGAGTTTTTGCCAAACCAGAACCCCAACCCATTGCCAGAAAATCACAAATGCCCCTCCTTCTCCTTTTATGGACCAGATAGTGCGGCCGCAAAAGGTTCCAAGACCTCACGGCATGCACGGGATGAGTCGTCGAAATCACATCTCTCGTGCGGACACTATGTATGCTCTTTCCTTCCGTATTAAAGAGTGTTGGGTGAAAAAGCGGTTGGTGGCGGTGTCTTGAATATATCTCGAAGCGGGCGGTTAAAGGTTGAGGGCGTGTCGTTTGAGATATTCAATGTACAGGTCCGACGCTTCGAGTTTTATGGTAATTAATTGTGGTTCTGTGAACCTTTCTTATTTTCATGTGGCATTCCACGCGTAGTGCCCAACACCACCGTATACACCCCCGGGAGCACCAGAAGAGGGTGGCGGGGGGTGAGGATGCTGCTGCTGCTGCTGCTGCTGCTGCTGGTGGTGGTGTGGCTCATGCTTCACGCTTGGGAAGGCATACGGCCTGTCGGAACCACTGTTGGGATACGAGACACTTGGTGCTGAAGATTCGCCTGCCGTGGTAGTCCAGCTTTGAGAAGAGGGGAAATAGTCTCTGGGTGGTGGGGCGTTAGGTGCCGTAGCCGACGAAGGAGCAGAGGTGTTGTTTTCTTGCGATGGGGCTCCATATTGCGGGGGCGGTCCTTGGGCACTCGACGGGTGTTGAGACTGCGGGCTCATGTCGCTCGTTGTATAGGCAGATTGGGGAGGACCGTAGCGATACTCCCCTGGGGCTGTATCGTTCGAAATCGAAGAGGTTACCGACTGATGGCTCGCGTGGCGCGGAGACTTGGACGGGCGCGGGTTGTTATCAACATATCGGGGCACGTTGAGGGAGTTGTCAGCAGTCGTCGACAAAGATAGATGCGGTGGTGCCGAAGTGCCCTGTGCGTAGGTTGCGAATTGGGTTCGGATCGGAGGTGGCTGCTGATCTTGGGACACAAGAGAGAGCTGAACAGACGGCATCGATGTCTGCTGAATGGGCATCTCTTGAGGCTCCGCTGTGTAGCCAGGGGCTCCAGAGAGCGGAAGCTTTGGGTAGGGCTCGGAGGGCATCGTTGCTGAAGGGTACGTCGCCGTCCCTGGGTTGTGTGGCATGGACACCTGGCTCGAAGGATTCCAAGTGGTAGGGTAGGAACTGGTATGGCATGTCAGCAGGTGATACAGAACGAAAACCCGGGCAAAAAACATACTTTGACCGCATCTGCATTGGGCTCTGCGGCATTTGCTTTGCAGCGGTAAAGGTGAAGGCTCCCCTGGGAACATCCAGGCTCGAGATGCGAGGTCTCGCATCATGTGGTGGCTTGTTGAGAACCACAGCCTGAGCAACAATTCCTTGACCAGTTTCGACAAGAGTCTGTCCGCGCGAGCCGGCGCTGGATCCCAAAAGCGGAATCTCCTTTCTCGCCTGGAAGTTGCGCGGGCTTCTTCCTCTCACCACGATCGGTGCCGTCGTCAACTCTGAGAGAACCATCTTTTGCCCGTTTGCCAGTGTTCCATGAAGCCTCAGGTGCAACACGAAATGCTGTTGGAGCTCCTTCCGTCGGCCATTGTTTGCCGTTGCTCTGTGGTGCTGGTCAGTAACAGATTCCTTGCACAGCCATCTCCCATGCTTTCAACTCACATCCTGAACTGAAGGCGACGCCACCCGATCGGGTAGATGGCATAATGCTCTCCGCTGGTGTCGTCCTCGTCCTCGGCCCACGGTATCAAGGGGAGGTTTGGTGGTTCTTGGTCTGGCGCTTGGTTGACCTCGGGCGAGTTTGGTGGCGGTGTCTTCCATGGGATCACGATCAACCGGACTGGGTGCCCATCCACAGACTCGATGGCGGAAATGCTGACCTCCATGTTCTTGATCTGACTGGTCTCTCCAGACTCCAGGAGCACCGACAGTGGGATTTGTGGGAAACAGAGACTGCCGCTGATTTGGAACAGGTTGCGCCGATAACACGTCAACTCGGCATTCAAGACGTTACCGTCGTTTGTGGCCGAGGGGAATTCGGACAAGAAGAACATGCCGTGAAGCTGGGCATCGATCTCCATCTCGTGGATTCGTCCCTTGGAGTCGACGATGGTGTGCTTGTCCCCCACCTTCTTGAACGACAGAAGCTTTTGGTCGTGGTTGGAGGGCTTGTAGTCCTCCCGCAAGTCCTGGACCATTTCCGTGTATGGCGCCTGGTCAACCTGGGAATACGGCCGCTTGAGGCTGTTGATGCTCGGAATGTTCATTAGAGACGGGTGAGGATATCGGTCGTATCCGTCGCCCTCCTCCTGACCGGGGCGGGGATGGTGGTATTGAGGGTATTCCATGGTGTGCTGGCGACTTCTAGGACGTACGAGGTGAGATGGTGCCGGTGGCGGTACGGATGAGTCTTGGGGGTTGTATCTGCCCGTCATCTGAACGGGGTTTCCATAGTTGGACCAGAGGCTACCGTGTTGAGTCTCAGCCCTCAGCTCTGCCATCGTGTATGTCGCCGTGGCTGACATGGGAACCTGCCTTATCCCTATGGGCAGCCCAGAGTTCTCCGCAGCAGCCCGCCCAGGTTACCAAACAGACGCAAGAAGAACAACACCTGCCTCGAAGAGTCAAGTTGGCTGCACAAGCCCTTGCAGCGTTTTCGGTAGGAGTGTCGTTTGGTGTTCAAAGGCAAAGAGGTGGTGAAAGGATGGGATCACAGCCCACGGCAGGGTTGCAGGGCAATGTGTATGTATATGTATGAGCCAATACGGTCAGGAGGTGGAGGGGGGCTGTTTTATGAGAACAAGAGGCTTCGGCAATGTCCCGGGGGCGACAAGGGAACAGAGGCGAGGCCAAGCATTACCCTAGCGGCTTTCAAGGATGGGATGGTAGGGGAACTGTTTAACAACGCTTGCAGGGCCCGGCGCGCGAAAAGGCGTTCCAACCATACAGGGAAGGAGGGTGAGGAACGGGGCGATCTGGCAGGCAAGCCCGAAGCCCCTGCTAGTCGAGATGGGGCAAGATATCGTTCAAGGAGCTCAGGACAGGCTCTGATATTGTACCACGGCCCCCTGGAGGGTTTTGATATGCCTCCTAGTTGCTTGAGGAGGTAGGTAGCTTGCTATGGGCAGACGATGGAATAGCAGAGAAAAAACAGAGCATACAACCGATTCCCTTAATCTTGCCCACCTGCCCAAACAGGGGCCATCGACAGGTCCGCACAACAGCTTCGCCAGAGCTTGCTGTGTCCACCAGCCGTACCCACTTGGGTTTGAAGGAGGGGTGGAGGTACGGGGCCGGTAGCAGGAACGCAGTATGTGAGTGATCAGTGAAGGAATGAGGACATTGAGGTGCATTCTGCTTAGGTACTTGATATGTCCCCCTGTCCTGCACCACCTGTCTGCCGAGCGGGAAGAGAAAAACATATCAGCAGCCCCCTACCACCCATTGACGCACAACGTTTTTCTCGGAATAACTGTGGGCTGTCTCTTTCGGGGGTGGCCCGTGGGCAAGACTGGTGGTGGGTGTTTGGATGGGCATGGGGTCTGAATGGATACACGGGGGGGGGAGGGGGGAGGAGCGGGCAAGACGGCAAGCACCCCCTCGGCCCCTCCTCCGTCCAATCCAGGGCCAGGGTGGGAGAGAGCCCCGGTTGTCGACCCTGTCGGCCGAGCGAACAGGGGCATCTGATTAGCACAGGAATCCTCCGAGGACAGCTAGCGACCCGCAATTTTCTAGAAGACCGTTGGGTAATAAACGCGCCCGCGAAGGGCCTTTCTGCTGCTGGTGCTCCAGAAGGGAATGGTCTCGTCCAGAGGAGGGGGGTAAAAAATCGGTTCACGAGATTGCTCTCGACCAGGGTTGCGAGGGCGAACCAGAGCGCCCCGGCGGACCCCAGTAAGCTCGGCTGGAGATGGAAAGCACAATCACACACCCCTGCTCGGCAGCCCTCGCACCCCCTCCCCTCCTCTGCTCCTCTCTGTCTCCCCCCTCCAGCGCCGGTGGTGTTGCTTGCATTCTCGCACGCTGCCGAAAAGAGGGACGACAGATGCAATATCAGGCCTTTTATGCCTCTTGGCCGCCGTTGTGGGCTGCCCTTTGGCGCCTCACAATTGGCAGAGGATTCTAAACGAAATCAGCAGCAACATAAAGGAACCGGCTCGGACGCTGGCTGTGGATATCGCGCCGCTGTGTCATTTGATCATGACGGTGACGACCGCGAGGTCCTGATAGACTCGGGACGATGGGCAACAATGGGCAGCAAAGAGAAAGAACCTGGGCCCGCAGTGGACCGAGGCACATCACCTCTCTTTGCACCGCCTGCATTGCAGTGTCTCTCGCTGCTGCTCGGGCAGGAAGGACATGATACATACAAGAAGTGATCAGCGGATATGAGGTATGTAGTCGGCGAAGAACTCGAGAGGGAAAATGGGATATCAGAATGGAGGTGTCACTTCGGGGACTGGAGTGTGCGTTGAGATGCAGGTAACGAGTCTTGGTTTCTTCTCTTCCGCAATCCGGTAGGTGGTTCGGGGACCACGGTCGTGCCTCACAAACTGGATCTCGTGAGACTTTGATGGCTGTCAGTCAACATCAAACGTCAACCCGATCAGTCTCAGATACGAGAGCCGTCTCGTTTTCTTGTTGCTTGACTGACGGGATGCATGTGAGCAGCAGCGGGCGACTGGGTAACCCCGGCCATGCCGCATGCCCCGATCTGGTCGTAGTGCAGCACAGGGACCATCCGGAAGGCCGCCATGGCAGCAGCGTCAAAAAATGCGGAGGTGAGAAAACGGCGCCGCTTGACGACATTCCCGAAAGGGAACTTGGTGCCTGGGCCGCTGGCGCCATGACTCCGAGCTACCCACCGCCCGCCATCCAGAGAAATCCACAAATCCAACCCCCGGCTTGGGCGCAAAGGCCACGGCGATAAGTGCAGCAATTAGTGTCGTTGAATCTAGGGGGAGGAGGAGGACGACGACGACGAGTGGCTGGAGTGTGGTGGCACGACATGGCCATCCCATGCAGCAAGACGGCAGGAAGCAAGAAGGGCCACCTAGTGAGCTGTGGACCTAGTGTGTTGATGATATCTGCTGGCATCACCAAGGCGATGTTTGGTCATGCCATGTCGAATGCGAGCCGTGGCTAGAACTTGCTGTTCATGATCATGTACTGGCTGCTCCGCTGCATCTGCATGGTCGACAGCAGCTGGACTGTGATTGGAGCAGGTGGGCGGGATTGGCGGCAGCGACTCTCAACCTTTCAGTCTCGCTCGTTGACCAGCTCCTTGCTGTATCGTGCATGTGTCGTGGCAGGGAGGGCGGCAGACGAGCTTCGTCCGCGCTATCTCGATCCGCGCGCGGTGGAACTTGACCACTTCTGCCATATCCAGCGAGACGGTCAAATGGAGGAGAAGCGAGCCCTCACTCACCTGCAGTACGACGACAAGCCACCTCCTGCTCTCGAGCTGATAGAGAGGCAGCAGCAGAATCTGATCTTGATGGAGGTCGAGAGCTGGTATCCCGAAGCCACATGTGCATCTCCCAGGTGTGGCATTTAATGTATTTTAAATTGCCTCGCACGCAGGCTGGGGAACAGAATGTCGAGCGTGAGCCCAGTGTGTTTCTAAAAAAGAACCCGTGGAGGGGTGACAGGTCAAGCCGTGGTCTGTAAGGCATCACCTACCCCCGGTGAGCGACCGCTGAGCTTTCTCACGGGTAGCTGCTGCTTTCTCTCATTTCTGACATGTCACTCGCTCACACTCATCATCGCAACTTCATCCGATCCCGATCAGTCAAGTCCAACGCTAGAATGCAAAGTGGGGGTTTGTGTGTGTGTAGCTGTTGGACCGCGCTCACTTTGTCCGTCAGGATTTTGACTTTGTTCTCTTTCCTCCTCTTGGTTGAGCGGAAGCACCCTCGAGGCGCCGCCCCAAGGGCACGTCAAAGGTCGCAGAGCGCACCGAGCCCACCCGGTCATTGCCGGGCGGTGGCTGTCGGTTGCAACACTGTCGTCGACTCCATGCATTGGCGAACGTTGCAGTCACGATTGCATCGGGGCAAGCCAGGAACCAGCGGCCATTTTTCGAGCGCCATCCAACTTGCCCAGCTGCTAGTCAACTTGACCACAACCTCTCACTCACCTCACCTTCGCCCTACACACCTTATTACTCTCATCGTTCATGGCTCGCGGTGAGCCCCCGAAGGTTCAAGGCTTCGGCTCACGCCTGCTGCAGGGGCAATGCCACTTTGATCACAAGCTGACCGCTTGACAGTCAAAACGGCTCGCTTGCTGTCTGTCGGCTGTCGAGCAGCTGTGTTGAGCTAGGGACCGTCGAAAATGTCACGATTCTCGATGACGAGGCCCCCGGTCCTTGGCTTTTCCAGGGGTGTTTGAACGATGAGAAACGATACGGATAAAAAGAAACAGCAAAAGCATGGCTTGTTTCCTCCAGAGCTAGCCCAAGTTTGGAGTGGTGCATTTGGCGAGTGCGAGGGCGTTTTCTATTGTTTCATGCTGCAATAAAGAACTAACTGGGTTGATACTGACGCTCACCTTTTGCTACCGGCGTACCAGCAACAAGAAATTCCCAGAAACCCATCAGAGTATTATCCCGATGCTGGAAAGTCCTCGGCCCGCCATCACGGAAGATTCAAGGCTGCAATCTCAAAGGCCCATGCCAGATAGGTCAGTCGTCCTCGGTTGCACATGCTGCTGGTTGGGTGTTGCGGTCAATAATAGCTTTGTGCTGGAGACAGAGAATGGCCCCTACAGGATCCATCTTACGCGGTCGGTTTAAGCCTATATGTGCTGGCTAATATAGGACTTTTCGACCACACCGAATCCCTGCTCAACCTGGGACGACAAAAAAAGTACTTTCGTTTTCTCCGTGGACGTACATCACACATACAATATCTATGCACGTATGCGATGCTGTCACGGTTGTACGCCCATTATCACCCTTGTGATGGCTGCTTTTGGGGGGTTTGGCAAGACCGGTGTCTGAACACGGCGCGGCCCCAGGCGGATATCGAGGTGGTGCGACCACGAAACCATCATATCCAACATTCGGGACTTGGACAAGCAATGGCACCTGGGGTCGGCACTGCCCTGCAACCATGGACCGATGTCATCTCTCGGCCTGCCAGTGGCAGCCACCCCGCACGCACACACACACACCTTGAGCTACAAGATCGACCAGCCCCTCGGCCAATGGTGAGCATGCCGGGCGGGTGCTGGTGGGACGAGCAAGATTTCAAGATGCTCACGACCTAGCCCTTTATCGGGAACTTTTGCTTCCTCTGAATGTAGGTTGTTCTCTTGGGCGCGCTCTAGATAAAGTCGGTCCCGCCATTGCCGAGCCGCCCAAGTACACCACCATCCCGCCAGCAACCGGCAACGGAGATGATGATGACTAGCACGCCGGGAGTCAACCTCTGCTTCCGGGATGGAGACAGGCACAAGGCACAAGGAGGGGGTGGTCTGTCACCTTCGTAGATGTCCAGCAGGAATTTGAGCGCCTGGCAGAGTTTATTCTGAGCAGTGAGCTCGGTGGAGGACCCTAGGCCACATTCAGCATCCCCCTCCGACCGGAAACACCCCCATTGCACGAAGATCCTGCACTCCACCGGTAAACCACCCCCTTGAGGTGCGAGCAGTCACCTTGGCGCCCCTCCATGATTTTCACTGCTTTAACCCTTGCACCAGCCCTGATCAGATTAGGGTTAGATATGACCACTCGAGCTGTGGGGCGCCAAGGTGACTGCGCGCATCTCGAGGGGTTCCTTAATCGAGAAATGACTTCCTGGCCCGGTTGTCATCGCTGAATCATCCTGCCAGTACGCGGCAAGGAGTTCTTCTCATCTGCCGCAGAGCTTGAAAACGCCGCAGCCGACGTTGTGTGGCCCAACAGCTCGACCTACTACAGCATTCTATGCAGACATGGCAGTATCCTTCGTGGGGCAGGGCAGCTGTACATAGGACCACAGCAACTGTTCCGGCCTGATGGGCAGCACTTGGGTTTTGGAAGAGCTCCAGACGAGAAACCAAAATCCCTATCGCTCCTCGGTCCCCCAATCAGTCCAAGGCAGACTCGCCTGGATGCATTTCGGCCAATATCCCGGCAGCTTAGAGCAGGTTATCATTGGGCAAGGCAAGATAGCTGTCTGCCGCCCAGCCTTGTCGAACCCTGGATACCTTTTACGATCGCGTATCGCTGAATGCTGTTCGCCTGTCTCTGTTCGCAGAAAGTACCCGGATGTATTTCCTATTTCTTCGACTTGTTTCACAAGCGATGCAGCAGGTGCATACCTTCACTGAATAGTCGCTTCTCCAAGCTCGTGATGCTCGCATGCGCCGTCGGAATCAGGGCCGCCCCAACCTTCAACTTCCTTTTCTTTCAGTCTTCACTCAGCTCATCCTGAACTATGGCGTCTAGATTTCCTAGTCTTTACAATGCGGATAAAGCCGCCCCTCGGAAAGGGCGTCAAGCTAAGAAGCACGGCCACCCCACATTTTGGATTTTGGACATGTCTGGGTCGGCTTCTCGACCTGCATCACCTCCATTGTTGCGGTTTTCTAAGTAAAGAAACACTCGATAGTGGCCCGCGTCACCGTCTTCTCTGGCTGCGGAATGGCTGAGGGCTCTGCAGCCCTACTAGCTCAGCTGTTTCAATCTACATGCCGCATGTTCATACCGTCGATCTTGATTCAAGCGGTTTCTTGATGATCGTGAAGGAACAACAGAAGCATTCCAGAAACACAGACACTGCCTTCCTCCATTCCCTCCATATTAAAAGCAATACAGTTGACTGCGCGGTTGCCGGGCTCGACTTCGGTCAGGGAACCCTCGACCACGGATCCAACGTGATATGCGTCTGTACCCCGCAATAAGCTTAGGCCCCTTTGGCTGCGGACGCACAACAAGCCGCACCAGGCCAAGTGAGACATTTGGCCTGTGTCTTGGACTTCGAACCTCTGCCAAGGCTGCTGCTGAACGATGACAACGACGACGGACGGAGCAGGACTTTCCCAGGACCCAGGCTTTGGGCTCGGCGATATAGAAATGCGCTCTGCCTCTTGTTGGCGAGCTGAGATGTCAGAGAGGTTCATCTCATCAAGGCCATGCAAAAGTCACACACGGGATGACACCCTGCCACTCGAATCCGGGGGGGTGTGCCGCAGACCGTATAAGAGGGGCACCGTTATTGGAAAGCTGGTGATTTTAGCCTGGAAGGGCCGATTCGGCGGCGCTGCTAATTTCCCAGCCAATGGCATCCACCAATTGGCCAGCTAGGAAAACAAGGTGCGGCTGCGTTGATCGTGGCGCATTGCTCGATGCCATGTTTCCTCCCACATCCCCCCCCCCTTGATCCGCCAGCCCAACTGTCACCAACCAGCAGCCAGCAGCACGCAGCAGCACCAGTCAAGGAGCTCATGACTATCGCCCGCAAATGTGTGCGCCACGCAGCTCGCACCTCGCAGCACCTCGCAGCACGCGTGATTGGCTTTGCAATCTTGACGCCTCTGGACCGGGGACACTGAGACCTTGACCGTTTTTAACGTTGTTCTTTGGCGTCATTTGGCCCACCTTCCCGAGCCTCGTCTCGTCCTTCGCTCTCGCTTGTGGGCCAGAACGGTAGTGCTGAGCTTCTCCAGTCCACTATGTGCGCTATCCAGCAGCTTGTGACAGCTTGTCAAGCTCGTCAGGCCTTGGTCTGCCGTGATCCCGAAAGCCAACACAAAATCCTCCGCGGGGATCCCTGTTGGCACTCCTGGTTGCCTGACTTTGGTGTCGGCAGTCCAGTCCCTTTCGGGGAGCTGTTACTGGCGAGGTCCAGGGGCCTCAAGATGAGTGCTTCGGAGCTCTCGATAGCAGTGGAGAGGCCTGCCTACTGCAGATGGGACCAACGAGTGAGTGCTGCTCCAAGAAACTCATCAAAACATGTTTATGCAACACGGGGTTCACAAGAGATGTCAAATCTCAATGTGACAGACAGGGTGCCGGCAAGCCACCATGGGCTATTCCAGAAGAGGGCAAGTCGCTCCGGTGCAAGTTGGAGAAAAGAAAAACACACATGGAGAATACGCCGGCCGCTTAGCAAATGCTTATTCGCGTCCATCAGTTTTCATCCATTTTTTCTTACCTCGTGGACAAATCAGCGAGCTTGAGATGGCCAGTCTCGGCACCCCTGCGGCTTCGAAACACAAAGCCCAGGACATCCTTCCTACGGTACGAACAGCACACACACACCCCCCGGTTGACATCATCATGGCATCGATGAAGTTGAGATGAACCCAAACGCCGGTCTTGCGATCCTCCCGCCGTTGGAACGCTGGAACACTGCCATCACAGCGGATGATCAGAAAGCCATCGGACGAGATCTTGCGGCGCAACTATGTTTCAACACGCTCGATCGTATGTGCGTGTCTGCGCCAATCTTTGGGGCCTTGGGGTTGTTGAAACAGTTGAAACGTTCGCGGGGACGGTGAAAACAACGGTTCTCAACGCTACCCTCTCCAGTCTGTGGAACGGCCCCGTTCGCCCGCTTGCTTCCGGAACGGTGGTCCTCCCCGGCCCTGATGCCCTTACCCCTTTGTGGAGTGTCGGTGGGCAATAAACCCATGCCAAGAGGAGATGGGTTTTGTCCCCCTGGCTGGACGACGTTGCAGCGCAAGCGATGACCCAAAACCGTCAGGTCGCGCTCCACTCGCAGTGTGTCCTCTCGTCCAGAAAGGCCTGGTCTTGACATCGAGGAGGCATGGGAAGGCATATTGGTCAATGAGACCCTATCAATGCACGTGTGTTAATCTCCGTGACAAGTGTCGATAGCCTCATCGTCATGATCTCCTTGTGCCCGGTCTACTACCGCTATGGTCCAAAACAGCAAAGTGAAGAGGAAACGGTCAAGAAAACAGGACACGGTTGGGTGTGGCACACCCTCCCCCGCTTCAGCCAGCAAGCTATCCCCCGGAGCAGAACAGGCCCCCCTGGACGCGCTTGCGGAACCAAGTACCGAAAAGACAGCATCCCCCTGTGCTTGGTCTCGTTGTTGCGTTGATGGCCACATTTGGACGCACCAGCAAGACAGACCTACCAGGAACAGGTTAAGCACACCGACAAAAGGAAAGAGGTGTGAAATCACACGCCAAACTTGGTACGGGCCGGGGTGTCGAGAAACACGAGAATGAACAGATGGGGACATTGTGGCCCGCGATCTCGTCCCAGACTGTCCCAGAGGCGTCTCGACTCCATCTTGGAACAGACTGTTTTGTCTGGCCCAGCGAGCGATGTCCCTGGCTCTCATAAATCAGCAAGATTAGAGGAGAGAAAACACATGCATCTCCTGTGCGTCGTGCAGCTCTCACCACATGCAATTCTCCTGTACAGGTAATCTATTCGGCTGTGGAGAGCAGCAAGCAACGTAACTTGCACGGAACCGGCAGGTCATGGTATCATCCGCCTGCTGGTCCTGATTGTGACCCCTTTGCTATTCTTCCGAGAGCCAGGGACGTGTTCGGAGGTGTGGAAGAGGACAAGCAAGAGAGGGAACACGCGAGCGAGGTGCATTTGCCTGTCTTTGGTCGGCGGGCTGTGCGGTTGCTGGCTGGCCTATCTTGTACTTATTTACATGTCAACGACGACGACGACGACGACGACATCAAGCAACATGCACAGCTCGGTATGTCCAAAGATTAAACTGCTACCTCCAGGGAAGGCGGCGAGAGACGACCCGTTGTCATACTTCCCCAGATGGGCCATGGAAAGTCCATTTCTGGTCAGCACAGGCACAGTGGCCCAAAAAGGGTGCAAGATGAAATATCTGGAACCGATCCGCCCAGAGAGCATCATCGGTCTCTTGTTCGACCGAACCTGCTCCGCATTCGGACAGGGGAAGAAGAAAGGATGTTGATAGGAATCCTTGACCGGCAGACGTAATGGGTTGACGAAGGGACTCGACGCCTGTTAGCCAGTCACCTCGTTCCGCTGTCTTGTCTGGCAGGTTAGTGAGAGCAGCCATCTCTCACTCGGTCGCTCGTCTTGGTGTGACCACCGACTGACTCAACAGAAAAAGTACGTACAAGAGAAGCCACAAACCGACAGCTTATGCGACTAGCTGAACCCCCCCTTCTCTTGCCTTTCCTCACCGTCTCGTACACTCCCGTGAGGCTGCATCTTCACAGACCGGAACCGACGCTCTCCATATGACAAAGGGTCCTCCGTGCGTTGAAAAGGAGGCAAGGGCTACTGCTGTTACCAGAAACCTACAATATGGAGCGAGTTATGACCCCAGTTTGCTGCAACGCGAATAATTAAATACTATACGTAAAGTCGGGTGGCTACTTTCCACGCTGCAGATGATCAAGGCTTTCCACCGCAAAGGTATCATGGTAGCAATTCTCCCACGGAACAAAATTCAAAAGATGTAGTAGCCGGCCCTGAGTGACCGACCAACCCGCCGCCATCGCCGCAGTCTGTATACCTAGTGTACTGTAGGCCCGTCCAGATCGGTATGGCCTAGGGGGTTGAAAAGGGAAGGAAAGACAGGAAGCAAGGTTAAGGCAGGGTAAAGGAGGGGCGATGGAGGGACGGAGAAGGGAAGGATGATGAGCAGCATGATGGCGTGGAGAGGAATGTCACCCGGCCATCGAGCCAGCCCATCAACCACCAAATCGAGGCCCAATCCGGCCAATCCCTTCCCTCCCATCCAGCCATCCTGCCATCCAACCATCCATCCGACCGCTACGGGCATTTATTTGACAGCAAAACCAGTAAAACGGCCGCCGTGTTCTCCTCCCGCGCACACACACAGTCGCACCACAATGACATATCAGTGGAAAACAGGTAGAGTACAAAGTGGATATTTCCCGAACGAATGACCCACGGCTTCCCTTGTTTGTTTGAAGTGATACGAGAAAGGGAGAAAAAAATCATGGAAAGAGAACAGACACAACCAGGAATTCTCTGACTTTTTGCATCATGACTTACATGGGTCGCGGTGCTTTCTACGAGAAAAACAGCCCATATAGTGTGACAAGCTTTATTGTTCGCCAAATATTTGAGACTCTCGAAAGACCCTAGAATCCCCGGAACGTCGCCTCAAAAGAAGAAAAAACAGGATGATCACAGTACGTTTTCATCTTGTACCTTGCTTCTCCTTGCCCCCTCGACCAAGACAAGCACAAAAAGGTCAAGGTAGCATTCAACGACCAAAAAAACCAAGGCCAAACTAACGCAAGCCACAAACTGCAGCTCGGCCAGTCTGCCACATGGGAGCGAAGCATTTTTGCTGGTCTGGCTTTGTGGTTGTATCTGTAATGGTAACACCACCAGACGGGTAGAGTTAAGGGCTTTCTGTATGTAGCATTTGCGGAGAGGATCCATCTTGCGTGTGATTTTTTGTCCGTTAGGGTAAATGGAAATAAAGGGACATCATAGCGTGCAGTAGCCCCTTGTCTCTCTAGCGGAGATGTTCAAAAGATGAAGAGATCTGAGCACGAAAAAAAAAAAAGACGTAAAAACGTTAGTAAAGGTAGAGTATCATCCTCGGACCGGGACAGGACCTTTTAGCACCACCAAGGAACCAGACTTGAAGGGTGATAAGTCAGGGGACTGGCTGACTGTTTGTACGAAAAGTAAACGGGGGGCGGTTATCGGACGTTTCCAATGGGTTTCCTGACAAAGAGACGCAAGTGTCATCGTAACCAAGGTACAGGATCATGGATACCCTCTTGTCTGCCTCGCATTCACACACATGCCGTCTACCAACTACTCTCACCTCTTCTTCGGAGCCGGGCCAGAGGGGTATACTACCTACCTACCTACACTACATTCTACAAAATCCCGACCCCCCCTTTTCACCGGCTGTTACGGACGGTCTTGTACTTGGAGTTGCGCATACCCGGACCCAGAGAACACCTGTGGAAGGTAGCAAGCAGCTTACCTTACTCAAAAGGTTAAAAGGAGGTTTCCCGGAGACGAGTACAACAGCAACAGCACATATGCAGAGTGCTTTGGGGGTAGGTAAGTGTATAAGAATAGAACGGAAAGTTAGTAGAAGAATGCTATATTATCCGGTTACGTAGGCGCGGACACATGGGCTGAAGAGCGGTAGCGAGCAGCTTTTCTTTCTTTTTGTCAAGAGGGGCTTTTCGGCAATCTACTTTGTTACCAACACCGACTACGTAGGTAGCTATCTGTACGCTTCATCTGCCTGTTTAGAAATACCTCTCTCGCCTATTAATAATACTTTCTACATTTACTTTGAAAACAACCCGTTAAGAGGGGAAGGTAATACACGGAGAACCAGAAGATACAAATGAACAACCCATAACATCTGCTCCTCTCCCAACCCACTCACCACCTCCCCCAACACCAAGAACGCCACCGTAGCATACCCGTCCTTCTAGCTAGCCCCCCCCCCCCTTCTTTACCACTCACTCCCTCGCTTGCCCCCGTCCACCCCAAGAAAAGAGAAGCCACCGTAGCAACAGTAGTAGCATAGGATCAACCTCCCCGTTCCCACTTCTTTCACGTCGTACCACCTCCACGTTCCCCGCTACACTTGTTCTCAAGAGTCGCAGTACCTAAGGTAGGTCAGGTAGTAACAAACGACGCTGCCAGGAACAAAGTTCCATTCGTCGATCTATAATCTCTTACCACATGACCACAACCTCAGATCACGCACTTAGCATCACGGGATCTAAGCGATCAGGTTTGGTGTTATCACACCTTTCACCCGTGTGGAATAGCAACTTATACACAATGTCACGGAATCGACAACATATCACACACCTCAAATCTGTTCCCATCGGTGCAATCTTCATCCCCAAATGGGTGTATCCTCAATCATCTTCACAGGACTTTCTTCACCACAAGCTTAGCCTTACATACACAGCACAAATATATCTTCCGCATAAAACCACACCTTCTTCTCTTCCCATAATGAAAAGAAAAAAGTGTCTAATAGTCCACCACCCCTACCTAGGTACGGTACCCTCTCCAAAAGCTATGCTAAAGGAGCCTCAAAAAAAAAGTACCATCAAACCGGCACCCTAAAGTCGAAATCATCCTCATCAAACTCATCTTCCTCATCGTTCAACGCCAGCCTGACAAACTGCCTTACCCACTCCTCCTGTCTCGGGTCAATTTCCTCGTCATTTCCTTCCAGCATCTCCAGCATTTCCACCATGTCATGCTGGTTACCCGCTGCTGCTGCTGCTGCTGCTGCCACTGCTTGTTGATTCTGGTTATTGCGACGCTGGTGCTGTTGTGCCTGATTGTTGTTATTTTGCCGGTAGTTCCCTGCTGCTGCTCGGCCACCCCGTCCGGGTCCGAAGCCGGCCGCGGCCGCGTTTCCTCCTCCCCGAGCACCACCCCGACGACCTCCCCCTCTACCTTGTTGTACTGCTCCAGCTTGCTGGACTTGGTTTCCACCACGATGGGCAGCTGCTCCCCCCCGTCCTCCTCGGGCTGGTGCAGGACCCTGTCTACCACGCGGAGCTCCGCGGTTTGCCACTCCAGGGTTGTTGTTAACTGGTGCCGGTGCTGCCGCAGGAGGTGGTGGTGGGTTATTAGCTGCTATTCTCAACACCAATGGCCCCTCTCTCGCAATGCCGACCTCCTGAGCCGGCGCCCCAGCTGGTAACGGTTGCTGTTGCTGTTGCTGTTGCTGTTGTTGCTGCTGCTGCTGCTGTGCTTGACCTCTTGCCGCCGGTGCTGCCGCTGGTCTTCCTGCATTGGCGTTGTGATTATTATCCTCCTCATCTGTAGCCTCCTCAATCTCGGGAATGAACTGCTCGACTCTCTCATCAAACACCACTGCTGGAGCTGGCTGCCCTGCCCTGCCACCTGCAAACCCATACCCAACTTCCGCACCGTCGCCCAACTCTAGCTCCCATAATCTCATGAAACAAGTCGTTACCCTTCCGTCTGGAGCCGTGTTGAAGTGCTGATATGGATTCCCAGGATCAAGCCATGCCGAACACAGATAGCAGAAATGTGTCTGGCAGCGATAACAGATCATGTGGTTGCACCCGTGTGTCTTTTGTGCGGGAGCAGCACACGTAGGGCAGGGTGTAGTGTGCGCCTTCATGTACTCGATAGAAGCCAGTTCTTCGGCTGTGAGCTCCTCCTTTGCCCTACGGCAACCGACAAACTCGCCGTGCCAGGATTGCATGCATCTGCTGCAAAAGGCAAAGCTGCAGGTGTCGCATATCGCCAACAGGTCCTCAGTTTTGTTGTATGGTTTCGACTTTCCCACCTCGCCTTCGGGAGTCTCTTCGCTATCTTCGTCTTCAGAAGCAGAGCTATCGTCGTCATCTGAGTCGTCAGCGAGTTCAAGACCGGTAGGTCGTTTATGCTTCTTGGAGCGGGCGGCGCCGTTGCACCATTGGCGGGGGCAGTAGATGGTGTTCTTGTCTGACTCGAGCTCGGTTTTGTACTTGAGGGTGACATAACGGCGGACGGTTTCTTCGTCGATGGGGATCTGGAGTAGCTCGCTAGGGCTGATGAAGACTTTGGGCTTCTTTCGTTTTCTGCCTGATGGCGATCGTGACTTTCCACGCTCCTTGGCGCAGTTTGGTGCTGGGCACTTGACCGCGGCCAAATTTCCCTCCTTGATGGCGCTGTTGTAGAAGTCCTGCAGACACTCGACGCAAAAGACGTGCCCGCAGTCCGTCATCTTGTGGCAGAAAGCACCCTTTTTGGGGTCCAGACACACCCCACATTCAAAGGTCTCCTTCTCAAATGCTGCCCTCCTAGCTTGTATGTCATAGTCGAGAATGGCAATCTTGTGACTTGGATCGACTTCCAGCGCACCAGCATCGCTCACTAGACCAAAGATATCTTCAGCAGCTTGCTGTACGTGATCGATATAGCTGAAACCGACCAAGTCACGTCCCATATCTTCCCATAACCTTGGGCCGTCATCCTGAAGCTTCTTGATCGTCTCGGCTGGGAGCCATGGCGGGTTGGTAGAAATGGCAACCTTGGGTGGTTCCTGCTCTGGATACTTGGGGCCAAAAGAAAGCTCGAGCCGTATCGATGGGAGATGGGCAAGTTCATGCGAGTCGACCTGTGGTTGGGCTTGTTGATCCGGATCCTGATAGCCACCGGCTATGGCGGGGCCGGCATGCGGGTTGGCACCATTCGCGACTCGTCCAGCAGTAGGATCTGGGGGTGGACCATCATTCGAGGCCGTGGGGAAGTAGACAACAACAGGCTTCGAAGGGGTGACGGGGAGTTCAAGGGCGATTGTATAAGGGTCATTCGGCTTGGGCGTTTGTATCTCGGGAAATATAGCTTCTAATGTCTGGAGCTCGGTATCACGCTCTGTTTCTGCCATGGGTACCCAGCTCTTGATCTCTTGAGGAACTATGCCTTCCGTCTATCGGCCTGTCCTGTCCCCTTGTCCGAGTCTCTTAGTCCCCGTCTTGTGATGATGGTCGTGACGGTCGGTTGGTGGAAAAGTACGTCTTGGATTGGGAAGCGGCAGAAGAGGGGTTCCGGGCAAGCAATGAATCTCGGCGGGCGTAAAAGATGGCTTGGTGTATGGCAATAGTTCGCAAGATAGGACCCGCTTCGTTATGTGAATTATTAATGGCTTGAAGTGTCCATGCAGATGGTGCAGACTCAGCACGCCATGCAGCAAACAGTCCAGTGGCCGAGGAGAGGTAAACGACGCATGTTCCAGAAGGGACGGCAGACGGGGACTCGGAGGATCAACCGGGAGGCAAAAAAAATAAAATACTTTTCTATTTTGAATGACAGGAGATTTTAGTTGGGAGAGCGAAAGTTGAGGACGCGGCGGATGGATGACTCGTTCGCCGACTTGACGTTGCTCAGTTGCCAATCCGGGCATCCCAGCGCTGTGGCACCCCGCCTTTTTCTCCAAGCCCAATTGAAGAATGGGGAACCTTGCCTCTAGCGGGCTGAGCCGATTGGCCGGCCTGCCTGAAGCAAACACGCTGACGACATGAGCTTCTGGAAACTTGCAGCCACTGACTGGACTGAGGACGATTTCACGCGACGCAGTTTGATACTTCTATTAGTCTAAATATGCGGCACTAGAATCCCGTCTTTATTTTTCTTACTCGTCCCATCGATACCCCCACGGGAACCGCCCCGTCAAAATGTCGGACAACATCACCCCCCTCGCCTCCTTATCCTTGACCCACGTCTACTATGTTAGCGATTACCCCTTGCCATCGTCTTTCTTCCCGTGCGTCACTAACCCTCTCTTCTTCCAACAGAACCCCAACGACCCCCTCTCGCACCTCTGTGCCTTCCTCGCCCTCGTCCCCCAGGCCCTCTGCGTAGTCTATGCCACGCTCCTCTGGTCCACCCGCGAAGCCGAAGTGCTGTTGATGTTCCTCGGCCAGCTCACCTGCGAGCTCATCAACTTTGTTCTCAAACGCCTTATCAAAGAAGAACGACCGAAGCATGTCATCAGCACTGGTGGAAAAGGGTATGGAATGCCATCATCACACGCACAGTTCGCGGTATTCTGGGCCGTAGCCCTGGGATTATTCTTGATGGTTCGACACAGGCCGCCACGGTCGCATATCAAGAAGGGACAGATGCAAAAGGAAAAGGCGGCAGAGAAGGAAGGGGATGGGCCCGCGTTGGCGGACGTGCCGAGACGGTACAAAGAGGGCGGGTTGCGGGCTGTGAATGCGCATCTCGAGGCATATTCGCATACGCCGTGGTCGTTGGCGCAGAGGACGGCGGTGAGCTTCGCTGCCGGAGTTGTTGCGGTTCTGGTGGCGTGGAGTCGGATTTATCTTGGGTACCACACTCCCAAGCAGGTGTTGGCTGGGTCTGCAGCTGGAGCGGTGAGTGCGGTGGCATGGTTTGCGATTACATACATGATGAGAGAGACCGGATTGCTGGCGTGGGCGCTGGAGTTCCCTGTGGCTAGGTGGCTGAGGATACGGGACTTGGTGGTGGAGGAGGATTTGTGCCAGGCGGGTTGGGAGAAGTGGGAGGAGCGGAGGATACTGGCTTTGAGTAAGGATAAGTTTAATAAAAATAAGTGAAGAGAGGCGTCATAGTTAGGTTCGTGTACTTTACAGCGAGTGTATACCAAAGTCTGCACTAAAGTTCATTTGGAAATAAATAAATAATTTGTGTCATTCGCTGAATCCTGAGAGCAGAAAAGGGTTTAACTTCAGGAGCCGATCTGAAGATCTAGAGACGGAGGTGAGATGGTGAAAAGGGGTAATGGTGTGATGGTGAAACGGGGTAATGGTGAAAAGGTGTCAAGGGATAATGGCAAAAAATCAAAGTTCATGTACATTTGCATTTGCTATATCTACAATATGCCCTTGACCCCAGATTAAGTACATAGTAAATGACACGCTTTTCAAAGCAACGAAGGTTATCTTTCCTCACATATGATGAGGTGGTCCACCCCCACTCCTCCAGCCTTACCTATCTTACACTGTGAATTCTTGTTCTTACTCACCCTCGATGTCCCGTATTCGAATTCCAGTACCTTGCCGCTAGCTGTGGAGGCGCGAGGTTCCCATACCCGTTTCCGTTCCCACTCATCAACCCCATGTCGCCGTTCGCGAGCCCGTTTCCAGCACCATGAGAGTGCAATGGTTGTTCATACTTTTGAGGTCCGCCGGCACCGAGCCCGCCATAGCCCTGACTGCTCGCCACCCTGGTATTGTCTGTAGTATAGCTATCCCTCACATCATCCGGCGTGGCATGAACAGGAAGCGCATTCGGGTCCGGACCCATCCCATCTCTCGGATCCTGTGCCCGTCTCCTGCCAAACAGCGCGCTGAACCGGTTCTTCTTGCCGTACCCGCCAGTGTAATCGTTGGCTGGAGACGGTCCGAAACGCCGTTCTTTCTTTCGGTGGCGGGCCAAGGCAAGGTTCATCCCGCACGAGATGGCGAAGAGGATGCTTATCATGGGTGTGTTAGTGTCTCCCTGTTTTCTGATTATGAGAAGTAAACAGCAACAAGAAGAAATCCACCCCATCACGTAAAAAGAAAAATATCTTGTGATCAAACTCACCAAGCGGCAACCCCTACCGCAAAAACCGCCTTCTCCAACTGGCACGCCATGCCGTAACCCAAACCTCCCCTTTCTTCACTAGCATTTCCCACTCCCAGCACGGTATCGACCTCCCCAGTGCAGCTCCCGGCGCCATGTCGATTCACACCGGCGATGTACCCAAAACAGGGGATGAATGCTACGTCGAGCACCATCATGATGAAGCTGAGGAACGGCTGTCCTGGGGCGCAACATAGGAACAAGAAAGCGAGGATCGTGTATGCTGTCGCCGCGCCTGAAATGCCGAGCACGGCCCGGATGTACACCCCGATTGGAAACGAGTTGGAGGAAAGGAGGGCGATAAAGTAGGCGTATATTGCCAGAGTCAGGGCTGCGCAGCAGAACTGGAGGATGCGGAGGAAGAATTGGAGGCCCTTGAGGGCGTTGCCCTTTGCGGCGCCCATCGTCGGTGTATCGTGGATATTCGTCAAATGTGTGTACAGTATGGTGAGTTATGTCGTGTGGAGGTTTTGTATATTGGTAGTTGGCGGGATATCAAACGGCGGTTCCTGCAAAGAAACTTGAACAAAAATGGAAGAAATCCTTCCAAAGCTGCTGATCAATAAAGGGTGGGAATGTGCAAGCTTAAAGGGGGTGGACCAGCTCCCCCCCCCCTTCAAAACAGCCAAGACGAGAAACAATGACATAGATCTATCTGCCTTGCCCAGTACCCGTAGGTCGCTGATGTGGAGCTGGCCCTCCGAAATACCAACCCACTGGGGGCTAATGTATACTTCTCGCCTCTCTCCATTGTAGACTACCTACCTACCGCGCATTGCGGGCAGCCCTGATCCCCAAGGGTACAATCGGAGCGACCCTGCGGCGGTGCGGCCTGTTGCATCACTGTCAAAGACCTAGAACAATGACCCGGTACACACCACGGCCCCCGCCCCCCTCATTCCGATATCTCTGAACGAAAACGCCCTTCCGCTGGTGCCCATCTTTTCAAATTAATGTATCCCATTGGTTCAAGCAAAGATCGGGTGAAAGAGTTTCTCCCGAGGACAAAAACAGCATGACGACGCCGTTTCGTCGATTAGAGATTCGATGCCAAGACAGTGGTGTGTCGTTGACAAGCTGACGTCATACTGCGGCATATGGTGGGGTAAAACTAAGAGTGCACAGCCACAAGCCACACTGATTCTGGGGTAGATTGTGGCGCTTTGCATGGAGAGACGCGCAATTGTCAGCTTGAGATATTTGGGTGTGGTTGAAAAACCAAGACAAAAATCTGCCTAGTGGTGGGAAGACAGTGCTATTTTTACCATTGCTTGTGACATCTCCTGCTAAAGCTTTGCTGTACTGGACTTGTCACTTTCTCGACGTTGACAAGAAAAATGGGGCTACCCCTGAACGACAACCAATAGCTCCTTTTCGACAAGATCGATGTCGACCTAAAGACTGTTCAATCACCTACATATCTGTGGAAATATAAAGAATACAAACTCACAATAGTTGTTTCCACACTTTGTACACCCGTTTCGATTTGCAGAACCGTCGACCATCCCGGTCGAAACGTTCCCTGCGATCCGTCACACGGCATGAGGTTCTCGGGAGATTCACGACAATCCCGACGTTTTGGAAATCTCCCGAAATGCTCCGTAAATCTAACAATCACCTTTTTTTCTTCTTCTTATCAGTGATTCACATGACGGTTTCATTCCCGCTCACATCAGGGGTCCCGACCGCCCGGCCGCCCCAGATTTGACCCCATCCGGGGCATGGTGGCACGGAAGGTTAAATCGACTTTTATGTTACACGGCACTTGTATCCCGTCATCTGAACTTTTCGACGCAGTGACGAGAAACGGCTGCCACAATTGTCTATTGCTGAGCCTCTCATTCAGTGCTGCAAGCACCCTCCATTAATCAAGCTCAAGTTAGGGGTATCCAGTCATCACAAATCAAACCAACCCTAATAATCATCACCTCCTACTCCAAAACTTCCACCATGGTCTCCCCTCATCCCCACTCAGGGCCCTCTTCATCCTGCTCCTGCCCGGTGCCCCCCTCCCTCTGACTCTCCAGAAATACACCGGCACGCCCGCTACCACAAAGGCAACCACTATCAGCGTCTGTAGTGGTTGCGCAAAAACCGCTCTGCTCAGCAGGAACAGACTGACACAGCAGAAAATAATAGGCGTGGTGATCCACGTCTTGTAAGGCCTTTCCAATGTTGGCTCTCGTACTCTCAGGACGATGAGTCCCAGCACAGTGATGAAATAAAACGTGTACCCCGCCACGCCGTAAAATGTTAAAAGGGTAGAGAACTCGCCGACAAGAATGTAGGCGGCGGTCAAAGCAGCGTTCAGAACCAGCGCGGGGATGGGGGTGAAGAACAACCCGGTATCCTCGTCGCCAAAAAGTTTTGACATCTTCTTTTTGAACCAGGACCTTGTCCTGACAGTAGAAAGCGAGTCTGGGCTGCCGGTGCCGTTACCTAGGCGCCCGAATACAGAGGGAATGTACCCTTCTTTTCCGGCCACATAAACTAGCCGGCTTGATGTAAATGTCGACGAGTTGAGGGCGCCCAAGCACGAAGCACTGACAATGAGGGCTAGGACTAAAGAACCGATGTTTCCAAAAACTTTGGAGCCAAACACGACGGCGACAGTATTGGTTGAGTTGATTGCGTCCAGAGGAAGGACGAAGAAATAGGCGATGTTGGCAAGGACGTAGGAGATGATGACGAGAGGCATGGCCGTGTGAATCACACGGGGGAGATCGCGGCTGGGGTTGCGGAATTCGCCAACAACGTAGTTCGTCTAGTACACCGATTAATAAGTGAATCAAATGAGAAGGAGAGGGTCGAAGATGGGAAGCTCACATTATCCCACCCATCATACGCCCAAAGACCAGCATACAGTGCGACGGCCCAGGCCGACGTGTCTGTTGCAGTCCCCTCAAACCACCCACGCTCCTTCCATTCCACATTTGCCGTGGTGCCTGAGGACGAGTACCCTGTTATAGCTACCACCACGCCGATGATGGTGACAGCCATCAAAGCAACGAACTTCAGGAACATGAGCATATCGTTCAGCCTTGTCCCTAGTCTCGTTGACACACAGTTCAAGAAGGTTACCAGGCTCAACCCCACCAAAGCTACCGTCTTGTTGAACCAGGGATCAATCGTTTCCGCCCCAGCGCCGATGAACGCCCTAATGAGGTACTCGCCCATGATGATGGCGATAATAGCAGCACTGCCGGGCTTCAACACAAGCACGGCGGCCCACGTGAAGAGAAATCCGGAGCACTCTCCAAAAATCTTGGAGAGATATACCTGTGCGCCGCCGTTTAACGGGATTGCACCTCCCAGCTCGGCATAACTTGCGCCGCCCGTCCATGCTAATATGCCTGCCACCACCCACACGATCAACGCAGCGCCCGGCGACCCGACATTCGAGTTGACCTGACTTGGCGAAGAAAAGATACCGGACCCAATGATTAACCCAACAACTAGCGACAAGCCGTTCAGGTATGTAAGGGTCTTGTGTTTTTCTAGCGATCCACCGCCGAGACCACCGCTGACGTCTCGCGCCGAGGTCGGCGCCCCTATAGGAGCATACCCGGCGCCGGTCGTAGAAGAAAGGGGGAACAAGTTCGCAGCAAAATCGAAATTGGAGGTCACAGAGTATGACCGGTCTGGACGAGTGCGCACGGCTGGGTTTGCGCTGTCAAGGGGATCGTCTCGTTCGAGCGAGGCACGCCGGGAAGATGAGATGCTGGGCCGGGAGTCGGTGTCACTGGTATCGACGCTTGGACTAGAGCTGGCGAGCGAGGCTAGTTCGAGGGAGTCGCGCCCATCGGGTGGAAGGTTGGAAGAGTATAATGGCGGCATTGCTCGCCAAGGTCTTTGTGTGTGTGCTATGATCTTAGGGTTAAAGAAGAGAAAATAGTCATTTCTGGCTGAAACTCGATCGAAAAAGAGGCAACAGTAATGTTTGGCGCAGGATTAGGGAGACGAGACGAGAATCGGCGGTAAAGACTTTGGTCGTAGCAGGTCGTTGTGGAGTTGGCCAACGAGAGGGATCGCAGACGTCACTGACGTTCTGGGTACAGATTAAATAAGTGTATATTGTGATATTTGCCACTTTTGTTCGTCAAAATTCGAGCTCGTAGCAGAAGCGAAAGGGCCGACCGCCAATTAATGATATCGAGGGCCGACTTTAGATTTTGATGCAGGAGATTTCGATGCAGGAGACTCGAAAACGGTTGCGGCAGGTTGGCAGATGGGAACCAAGGCCGGGTATGGCCCGTGCAGATGCAATCCCGGTGTAAAAGGCTTGGCAGGGGTGCACCACAGATCTCTTGGACTTCCAGAACCATTCCTGGGGAAATGGCACATGTGGAGTTGTCTCACAGAATCTCGACTTCTAATCTCAAAATTTCTGTTTATTCTTCAGATGAGAACAACATCGACCCAAAGAACAAAGCCTATTCAAGGTGCTGCCAGCTTGCAAGAAGTCCCAGCTTGGACAAAGGGTTGGACCTGCTTTTGTGGAGACTTGCGCTATGCCAAGTGTTGTCAATGAAGCTTGAACAACGAAGCGAAAGTGGTTAAAAAAGCCAAACATTTAACACCGACAACATCTTCAACCATCTCTACAGGAAGTTGATTTTGATACAATCTCAGGTTTGACGTGTGTTTGTGGAATTTGGAGCACCTCATGTCAACTAAAATGAGTAACCGTCCGAGAGACCACCAGGGCGGAGAGTTTGACAAAGAGATCAAAAGAGGATAGAAATAAGCAGTAAAAACATACAACAGCAGGGATTCCCCAGTGGTCACCCACCTGAGTACTAATCCGCCGATCAACTGTTTGACTAGGGGAGAGCGGACGGGATCCCGTATTTTCAGTTGTCTATGGTCGTATGTGAAAGAGCGATGCTGAAAATAGAGTTATATGAGTGTGCTGCAGTGGTGTTGGAGATGTCCTCATGTGTGTAGGATGGGCATTATCACGCTGCCTGGCGTATGCCGTATCCTACTGGCACTCATGAAATGCCCGTATCAATGATATTCTGAAAAAAAATCCGAGATTCTGTTCCATGCCTCGAGGTATATTAGGATACGGCGGCAAACGCCGTTGAAATTTCGCACTGCCAGCCGGTGAGACCTGGAGCGCCAAGCCACGACTGGTCCCCACTTATTCTTTCCAAGCTCTCCCCTGCAGAAAGAGCTCCTGTAGCTGTGAGCAATCGCTTTCAGGCGCATGACGAAGTCAGACAAACAACAGCTGGAAACCTTCCAACTTGAGCTTCTACTGTCTTTTTCTGGCAACCAACGATGTGATCAAGATGGCCATGATTTACGGGAGGTCAATTGGCTGCTCTCTGCCCAGACTGGGCGCTCTGCGCTCGGTTCTCTCATGCTCCCGTTCTGGGAATAATATCCGATACATCAGCATTACAGCTCAGAGATACGCCAACGACGACGCGAAACTAGATCTACCAGCGCTTGATCAGAAATGGCGACAGAAATGGGCGGCTTTGCAAAAGGTCAAGTCTGCCGCCGATAGCACCGCTCAGAAGAAATATGTTCTTCCCATGTTTCCATACCCTTCTGGATATCTCCATCTAGGCCACCTCCGCGTCTACACCATTGCCGATGTTGTGGCAAGATTTCATGCCCTCCAGGGACATGATGTATTACTACCAATGGGTTGGGACGCCTTTGGACTTCCCGCCGAGAACGCCGCCATCGAGAGGGGCATCAACCCGGCCACCTGGACCACGTCCAACATTGCCAAGATGAAGGAGCAACTCGACATCATGAATGGATCTTGGGACTGGTCTCGCGTATGTCTACATCCAGCTTGAACCCGGCCACCCAACTGACCTTAGTAACCCCCCAGGAACTGGCAACCTGTGATCCAAGCTTTTACAAGCACACCCAAAAAATATTTCTTCTTCTTCACGAGCAAGGACTTGCCTATCAAGACGAAGCCGAAGTCAACTATGATCCCGTTGACAAGACGGTGCTAGCAAACGAACAAGTAGACGCTAACGGCTGCTCCTGGCGTTCTGGTGCCAAAGTCGAGAAGCGGAAACTCAAGCAGTGGTTTCTTCGCATCTCTGAGTTCCGAGAATCCCTCCTCCAGGACCTCGAGGTGCTTGGGAAGAATGGCGACTGGCCAGAAAGAGTCCTAACTATGCAGAAGAACTGGCTTGGGAAGTCCACCGGCGCTACCTTCAAGTTTCCTCTGATGGTCTTGCAACATGTTACACACTCTGCGATCGAAGTCTTTACCAGCCGACCAGATACTCTGTTTGGCGTTCAATATCTGGCGCTGGCCTCCACTCACCCAGTAGTTGCTCAGCTGGCGGCCCAAGACCCAGAACTCCAGGCCTTCCTCGACACACTCCCCGGCCTGCCTCCTGACTCCAAGGTTGGGTATCTCCTCCCACATATCCGCGCTGTTAACCCCCTCGCCTATCATGAAGAGACGCCCGAAGCCACAAAGAAGTCCATCCCTATCTACGTAGCCCCGTACGTTCTCGGGGATTACGGCGAGGGTGCCGTCATGGGCGTTCCCGGTCATGACGTCCGCGATCACTCCTTCTGGACGACTCACCACAAAGACGAACCCGTCCGCTTCGTCCTTGCCGCGTCAGAAGACGAATCCACCACAGCCTTGGCCAACGAGCCCTTTATCGACCACGGCGTTATGACCGCCCATAGTGGTCTCTTCAAGGGCCGTTCCTCCAAAGAAGCCGGCGACATGCTCGTCAAGATCCTTGAGGAAGCTGAACTGGCAAAGCCTGTGGAGAAATGGCGGTTGAGAGACTGGCTCGTCAGCCGGCAGAGATACTGGGGAACGCCCATCCCTGTCGTTCACTGCAACTCTTGCGGTGCTGTACCCGTCCCAGACGACCAGCTGCCTGTCGAACTCCCCAAGGTGGACGAGCACTGGGCCGGTAAAAAAGCGGGTAACCCTCTTGAGACTTTAGACGACTGGGTCAACACACCCTGCCCCAAGTGCCACGGCCCAGCAAAGCGGGACACGGACACCATGGACACTTTTGTCGATTCGAGCTGGTATTTTGCCCGATTTATCGATCCTCACAACAATGACGCACCATTCTCAGCGGAAAAAGCCAAGAAAATGCTCCCAGTTGATCTCTACATTGGTGGTATCGAGCACGCCATTCTCCACCTCCTCTACTCGAGATTTATCTACAAATTCCTCATGGGATCGTCACTTGTTGGTGAGACAGAGGGCGTCCAGGAGCCGTTCAAGAGGTTGATCACCCAGGGCATGGTTCACGGCAAGACGTACACCGATCCAGCAACGGGCAAATTCCTCAAGCCGGATGAGGTTGACCTAAGTGACCCCGCCAAACCAAAGGTGGTGGCTACAGGGGAGGTGGCGGGCGTGAGCTATGAAAAGATGTCAAAGAGCAAGTACAACGGGGTTGATCCTACTGGGGTGATTGAACAGCATGGGGCGGATGCCACGAGGGCGCACATGCTCTTCCAGGCGCCAGTAAGTGAGGTCCTGGACTGGGACGGGGACAAGATTGTGGGCGTTACGAGGTGGCTGGGCAGGGTTTGGGATTTGGTGCAACGGTTGTCAACCTTGGCACCATCACCACAGCAGACGCCAAGGCAGTACTTTGAAAAGGAGGCGCAGAGGTTTGGGAAGATGACGGAAAAGGAACTGGGGCAGTGGGATAAGGTGGCGAGGGTGTGGAGGGAGGTGCAAAAGACTATTGGGAGCGTGACGGGGTCGTATGAGAAGGTTTATGCGCTGAACACGGTGGTCTCTGACTTGATGATCTTGACCAATGTGATCGTGGAAGAGGAGAAGGAGGTGCCAGCAGAGGTGAAGAGAGAGGCGGTGGAAGCACTGGTGAGGATGATGGCGCCGATTACACCTGCTTTTGCGGAGGAGTGCTGGGCTGTTCTTCACCCTACTGAAGGGGAGACGTCGTCGATCTTCAAGAGTGAAAAGGGCCGGTTCCCGGTTGTGGATGGGACGGTTGAAAGTCTGTTGCAGTCGAGGAAGCAGACCTGTGCTGTGCAGATCAATGGGAGGTTGAAGTTTGCGACGGAGATTGCAGTGGTACCGGAAGGATTGGGTGAGGATGAGAAGACGCAGTGGGTGGTGGGCGAAGTGTTCAAGACAGAAGAGGGTAAGAGCAAGCTGAAGGATATCGACGTTGGGAGAGCGAAGAAGGTGATTGTCGTTAAAGGTGGAAAGTTGGTGAATTTTGTGATGTGAGGAGATTGAAGAAGAAGGACATGTAGTCTTAGTGTATTAGTAGAAAACTGTGAACCCCCAAGATACATACAGCGATAGATATTCATCTCCGTTGCTCCTTCCGTAGCTGAACGGCATGGCCGCTCTTGCCCTCTGCTCTTTATTAGGTTGTACCAGGGAAAGAACCACTAGCCCATCCTTCATCCGAACTGTTGTCCTTGTGGAAGGGAAAGGAGCCAAGACATGTGAGTGGAGAGCCATTGATAAGGTACTTACCTTAAACATGCCCATTCATCGTCGGTCTTCTCGACTCGGGGAATGCTCTTCTCAATGTTCGACTCGGCTCATCAAATGTTTGGTGTCCGCAGCAAGGTTGGTCATGGTGGGGCGCGGCTCCTCCATGACGGCACGGCACGATGATTTCTAGCAAGGGGTTTCGGGACCCCACCCTCGTGCCAAGCACATTCCAACGAAAATCGAGATCATCAAAAATAGATCCGAGGCCCCGACAAAGGCCAGAACAATCCAGATGTTCCCTGTTCCACACCGCTGAAAAATCCCAGGGCAACATGGACGTTTCATGGCGATCAAGCAAGTTGAACAAAACTGGCATTTGGAAGCTCGGAGTTCGCAGAGTAGCCACGATGATTCGGTAGGACCGAACTGAACGAATCGATGGAAATCAGAACAGCCACCTCCACGCCTCCTCCGCAAGGTCGCAACCCCTTTCCACCCACCACACGGGTTGCCCTCTCCGAAGGCACAGACGGGTAGGAGCAGATGGCGCGAACAGCGCCTTCTTGCATCTCGGGTCTTTCTTTTTCTGACGAAGCTGCTTCAATCGACACCTCGGACGTCGGCACTGGAGGCGAGTTACAAGGATTCGAGAAGATGCCAAAAATGGAAAGATAGCGCTCTGACAATCATCGAAGATTCAGGTCCCCACTGTCCCATCGACGTGGCTCCGATTAGGACCCAAGCGTTCTAGGCGCTTGGTTGGCCTTCAATAGTGACAGCTTGGACAAGAGACCATCATGCCAGTTACTGGGCTGCAATCCAATTATTTCGAGGCGGTTTCGAATGCCCATCCCATTTTCCCCATCTGATGCTGACTCCTCGACTTCCAAATGCGGGAGGAGGTATGTATTTGCTGGCGCCTCGGTGTGGTGGTGGTGATGGTGGTGCGAAGTGCAGTTACTGCAGTGCGAGCGTCAATTCCGGGCATCCAGTGCGGCTGGAAGCACTGATGGTGTGGATTGGCGGTGATGGTGGTGATTTGGGACGGCTTCAACCAATCATGTCGAGCCTTTTCGGTAAGCGGCCCCTCTTGGCAGGTTCTTGGACCCTGGGATTCAGACGAACAAGACCCTTGTCCTCAATAATACGAACATGGGAAGCGAACAGGGGGAGCCGGATAGGATAAGGCAGAGGTTGATGCTTGGGTGAGATGCGGGATCCGCATTCGCTGGGGGGTCACAAGCTTCCTGCAGGCCTCACCTCCAATCTCTGCTCAGCTCGTCGACGGGAAAAAAAAACGATATGAAAAACGCCGTTGCCGCTCATATCGGCCCGTGGGGCGTCTCTTGTTCCTCTTCTCTCTTGCCAGGGAGAGATCTTGTTCTTTCTTCTTGAACACCCGTTTGTGCGACAGAAGAACGTTCAGTCTTTTCTTCTTTTCGGGGCTTTTTTATCTGTTATTGTTGTTGTTGCCGTCGGACTTTGATCCCCATCTTACACACATTCGTTATTCGCCGTCTTCGCGCTCTCACTCGCTCGAATCCGAGACGACATCTTACAGATCGTGCTACGACGACGATATCTGCAGTCAAGCATTATCTAGACCAACATCCGAGGGCTTGGATTGGTCTTGCCCACTCGCTATATATACCTAACATTTCGTCATAATACCTAATGTTTTAAAGAGATCAGAATCAGAAAACCGATACAACATGAGATCTAGAACCAGCAAGGGATCGATCCTTGCCGGCCTTCTCCTGGCAGCGGGAGCGGGAACCGGCAGGGCGGATCCTACATGGCCCGCACCTACCGACCAGATGGAGGAGATTGTTTTCCAACTTCAGGGTATGGATGGGAGTTTGTTCAGCGACAACATCACGCCCTGTGATAACGAGGCTGCTGGTCCAGGGAGGGTGACAGCTAGTGAGTGGCTGCGCGTTGCTTTTCAGTATGTGGCTATTTTCTTTTCGGGTCGTCTTTTCAAGGGGCAAGGAGATGGGAGATATGCTGGGCTAGGAGGGAAGGAGTTTTTTTGGAACGACGGGAGGCCAAGGAACCGATTTCTATGATCTCCATGGACGATATGATTCGGAGGACGGATCGCTGATATGAATGACAGTGATATGGCGACCCATAACCGATTCTTTGACAGGGGTGGTCTGGATGGCTCGCTGCAGTTCGAGCTGAGAAGCTCCGAGAACACTGGTCCGGGACACAACACTACACTTCAGTTTTATGCGACTTATCTGTCCAGCCGATCAAGTTTGGCCGATTTGATTGCTGCTGGAGCTTACGCCGCGGTGCGTGCCTGTGGAGGACCAGTCATTCCTCTGAGAATGGGACGCAAAGATGCCTTGACGGCTGGTGCTTCCGGTGTTCCCCAGCCGGAAAACTCGGTTGGCAGTTTCGTCTCGCAGTTTGACCGCATGGGTTTCTCTCAGACTGAGATGATCCAGGTCGTAGCTTGTGGTCACACTCTTGGAGGAGTTCACCGAACCGAGTTCCCCAACATCATTCCAGCTGGCGTCTCGAATATTCCTTTTGATACGTCCAAAGCCACCTTCGACAATAGGGTCGCCACCGAGTATGTGTCTGGAAACACGACCAACCCTCTGGTGGTTGGAGCGGCTGTTGCCATCAATCGCCACTCCGACTTCAAGGTCTTCAACAGCGATGGCAATGCCACCATCAACACCATGACCTCGCCAAGCGCTTTCCAGAGCATCTGCCAGACTGTCCTGCAGAAGATGATCGATGTCGTGCCGTCCACTGTGGCCCTGACTCCACCGATCGCCCCTTATACCGTCAAGCCCCAGGATATGCAGTTGACGCTTCAGTCAGGCGGCGCCACCTTTCTCCTTACTGGCAAGATCCGTGTCCGCACCACTGAGATCCCGGGTAGCACTATCACCAACTTGGTATTGACCTGGAAGGATAGGAACGGCGGAAACAGCTGCGGCTCTTTGTCGTCCTGCTCCACGACCGCTACTCTCCAGGGCATCGCCAACGGCTTCGATGACACATTCGCCTTCTTCCCTATCGAGGCTACCATCCCCACATCGGCCGGTATCTCGTCTTTCACGATCACCATCAACCGCAACGATGGCTCAAGCCAGACCTTCGACAATAATGGAAACTCATATCCCTTGTCGGATGCCGTTGTCTTGCAAAAGACTCAGAGTTGCTTGTTGCAGACATCGGGCCAACTTACTGTCTCGGCCGTTGTCCGCAATGATGTCGTCGGTGTTCCTGTCAACTTGGGCATCGAGTACCAGACACCCCGCACCGGCAACAGCGGCAACCCCGTCCCAGCTATCAATACGGCCACCGTTCAAATGACCGAGGGAGACTGTGTCGGACCGTATACTTTCTATTCGGCGAGCTACACCATTCCTGGCGGTCGTAGCTACAATGCCAGAATCAACATCAACGCCGGGGAGCATACTGATGACTTCAACAAGGCCAGCATTTTTGGCGGCACTTGTGGCACCTTCACTGGCACCCTTGCTTGTGGCAATGTCACAGAGCCGGTCAGCACCACCAGCTCCTCGTCTGTTGCCTCGAGCACCTCAACTTCTGTCTCCAGCACCGTGACTAGCAGCACTGGTGTTCCTACTCCTAGCATCAGGCCTAGCGTTGGCGGCTACAACTTCGTGGACTGCTGGACGGAGGGTGCGGGTGGCATTCGTGCTCTTGGCGGTGCCGCTTTTGCCTACGATGAGATGACTCTTGAGTCCTGCGCGGCCAACTGCACTGGTTTCGACCTCTGGGGTACCGAGTATGGCCGTGAGTGCTACTGCGGAAACAGCCTTCACTCCAGCAGCTCCGAGGCTCCTGAGGTGGAGTGCAACATGCCATGTGGTGGTGATCCTAGCGCTTTCTGCGGTGCTGGCAACAGAATCCAGCTTTACTCTACCACGGCCACCCGTAGCACATCTGCTACTCCCACACCGACTGCCACCTTGAGTATCAAGCCTACTGTCGGTGCTTATGTACGTGTTGGATGCCAGACCGAGGCCTCGGCCGGCCGCGCTCTGTCGGGTAACTCTTATGCATCCGATGACATGACCCTTGAGTCTTGTGCTGCCTTCTGCAGTGGGTTCACCTACTTCGGTGCTCAGTACTCGCGTGAATGTAAGTTTTGCTCGTTTTGGCTGTCTCGATGAGAGATAATCTAACATTTGATCAGGCTTCTGCGGCAACACTATCAATGGCAACAGTGCCCCTGCCCCGGATGCGGACTGCAGCATGACCTGCGCTGGTGACCCCTTCTCTTACTGTGGTGCTGGCAACAGACTGGAGCTTTACATCCTGGAGACTGCGTCTACCTCAACTTCTGGCTCCGTTGCCCCTCCCGAAGGTTAGACAGACCGCCCCATTCCGAAATCTGGACAACAACTCCTAACAAGTCATCTAGCCACGACCACAGCTACTGCTACCGGCACGTCAACCACCTCTGCTGTCCCAACAGGAACTCTCTCCCGTGTACCTACCGTCTCCCCTTATAGCTACGCCGGTTGCTACACCGAGGGCACTGGCTCCCGTGCCCTCACGGGCAAGAGCACATACGACTCTGAGATGACTCTCGAGTTTTGCGCCAGCTATTGCTCTGGCTACAAGTACATGGCCACTCAGTACAGCGCCGAATGTTTCTGTGGCAACACACTCCACTCGACCTCTACCGAAGCTGCTCAGGGTGACTGCTCCATGACTTGCTCTGGCAACGAGTTCCAGTACTGTGGCGGTCCCAACAGACTTGAGCTCTACGTTCAAGATGACGTCCAGGCCCCTCTTTCCCCATCGCAGCCTGAGACAGTCGGTAACTGGACCTTCTATCAGTGCAGAACAGAGGGAAGCCCAGGACGTGCGTTGGCTGCCGAGACCTTTGCGGCTGACACCATGACCCTCGAGGCTTGTGCCGACTTCTGCGCTGGCTACACATACTTCGGTACCGAGTACGCTAGAGAGTGCTTCTGCGGCAACTCTTTCGGCGTTGGCTCGATCGAAGCGCCTGCGGCAGAGTGCTCTATGACCTGTGCAGGCAATGGATCGCAGTTCTGCGGTGCTGGCAATCGTTTGAGCGTTTACCAGGCTGCTTAGCTGACTAGGGGTTGAGTGGACTTTTAGGGAAACGGTCTTCATCGTATATATATTTAGTCCTGCCGCATACCAATTTGGCATTGGATATTTTTATCCCGGAATACTCTCCGGTACTTTTGAATATATCAGCATACTTTTGTAAAAAGACCGCCATCAGCACATTGAAAGCCGACATTGGCAGACGTATGAGCTCACTTGACACTCGACAACATCTTCCAATCTGCCAGTTTTTGTTATCCGACTAACCTGTCTCAAGCAAAGATCTCCAGAGTTCAAACACATCACGTACATATTCAGCCTCACCTTGAACTGCCAGACCGTCTTTCCTTTCCGCCTCGATCTTCGTCAGGTAATCAGCACTCCAACTTCTTAGTATCACGACAAGACTACTTGGCAACCACGCGAAAACGACCCAAAAAGTTGCTTACCAACGCCAAAGACCTGCACGCCAAGATCACACCCCCCTCGATCGAGGACCCCAACCGAAAGAGCTTCTAAGGATTTTCCTGGGAGAACCTAAAGTCCCAAGAGCCTCCTCTGCTCCTTACTTGTCAGTTTCACAGAAGCGTGGACGCGAGTTTGCCCCAAGGTTCCAGACCCAGACCGGAGCTCCCTCCGCACAATCTCCGCCCAGACTTTTTTTCACGAAATCTTGGCACATGACTCTGGGGAAAGAGGACCCGAAGAAGGAATAGCTCATGTGATTTGCGGTTTACGGTGGGAACATCGTCATCACGATATCGTCATTCCACCTTTGCCAGTGAGAAACCGGGGAAGAGGAAAGATTGGTACACTACTGTGATGTATCGAGAAGCGAGAGAAAAAAGGAATATGAATTGACGTGATGAGTCAGCGAGAATTTCTGATCTTGGGGTTGGGAGAGAGTTGGCAACCAACAAGACAAGGGAAAAAGTGACATGCTCTAAAAAGGAGGCTAAGGAAGGGGCGGGAAAAACCTGGAGAAGGAAAAGCTGGAGGAGGCGGCGGAGGTACCCAAAACTCCACCAACAAGGGAGGGAGGGAAGGGGCCTTTGCATGACAATGCTAGCTTCGTCCATCAACTTTCTCACCGGCGGACGGGTGGTTCCTTTTTTTCCCCAGCTTTTTCTGTTGGGATGGGGTTGGGCAGTGAATCCATGGAAAATGCATCGTCAATTTGAGAAGTTCGGCGCTCGGTTTGTCATCGGTCAGTCGGTTCCGGCTGTCTACATACTTTACCTAGGTAGGTACTACTAGCAGTTAGGAGAGAGGCTTGACAGCTAACACTACCTTAGCTGGTCCGAATGTCGAAATCGGTACGTACCCCAGAAAGCGGCAGATGCAGATTGTCTGAAAGGGGAATAAATGACTGATAAGCATCTGATTTCTTGCTTTGCAGCAAAAGAACCGAATATTATGCCATCGATCATCTAGTTTACACGCCCACAGACGCCCCCTCCCAGGAACGCATCTTTTCTGTTTCTGATGGCACCCAAAATTCATCGATTGCCCTTTCATGTTCCAATCTCGTGGTTCGCGGTTTGCGAGATCCTCAGCCCAGGCGTCCACGTTGCTTGAAGTGGCAGGCAACTCGCCACTGCCATGCCATGCAACCCAAATGTTATCCACAAAAGGTACCGCACTGTGATGGGGCTTCCAGCTGAAGCTGGAGAAAATGGAGCCCTTTCATGGATCACGGCCGGAGATATCTGGAGACAGGTTTGACGTGTTCTCCTCACTCGCGTTCCATCGCGGCCGGCAGTGTCCACTACTTGCGCCGTCGACTCAATAAATCCAATGGTATTGAACTTGTCACGGATACTTCCACGCCTCTCTTTTCACGCCGGATGATGTGCTTGGACGTTTCTGGTAAATTGAAGCTAAGGATTCCAGGTTTGACTAGCTCACACTCCCCACCCCCCCCCCTCTTCCGCCGGAGCCCTATCCCACCCAACTCCCGACCCGACCACCGACCGCCGCCGGGAAACAACGGAGGTGGATTGGGAATCAGAATGGAGCCCCTCCCCGGGGATTAGTGAATTGGCGGTGCGGACATTGCGGAGGGAGCTGGAGACAACTGGAGATGGCGGGGCAGAATATGGAGAAACACAAGACCAACGGAGCGGGGATTGACACGAGGCTCAGCCTTTCAGGAGACAGGTGGTGGACGCTTCATAACGACGCCCACAAAAAAAAAAGATCCAACAAAACAAAACAAACCAGCCAGCTCGAAGAGAGAGAGAGAGAGAGAGAGAGAGAGACAGGAAAAAATAAAAAAAATGGGAACCACCCCGCAAACTTGCAATGTACCTTGTCCTGATGCTGCCGTTCACCGAGGGGTCCGTATCCAATCGCCGATCTTGAGTGACTATCATTCATGAATACAATACTCTTACTGCGTCCTATGTCTGAAAAGAGTGCTCTGCATGTGTTCTAGAAAATCCATTCACCACTCTAGCTTCCGGTGGAAAAGGCATCTTCGGGTCGGGGTTACGCTCGGTAGACGAGCGGAAACGAGGTTCGAATAAAATACTTCGTTACCTAGGTACGCAGTTGATGAAAGGGTACATACGGCACACCATTCGTACCTAATAAGGTAGCAGCCATGGCGTAAAATACCTAGCTTCTTGGCCTTGTTTCTAGGCGCGTTTCTGAGATTTCAAAAAGAGTGGTTGAGGTGAGGTGTGTGGTGAGCAGGCAAAGGTGAGGAGGGCGAAGGCACCTTGATAAATCCGTTCATCGCTTCGAGGAAGGCGGCGGGCATGCACTCGTCGTCTACGCTAATCCTGAACGGTCTTAGAGGTTAATCAATTTGCACCTTTTGCTTGCTTTTTGTTGGAGACAACGGTCGTTGGCTGCTACGTCGGGGTAGAGAAAAGTATCTATACTTCTCACTTATACACGCTTGACCTGTCAACTTCAGTCCCGGTTTCTCCATGACCCCTTGACGTGCTTTCAGGCAGATGACCAGCCATCGTGAACCACAAACTCAGAACGTCTCATAACATCATCATTATCAGTAACGACAGCAACCACCACCCACCAGCAAGATCAAGGGCAAAATACTAAACAATCTGATTTGTGGGGATGGTGGATGCTACGGATAGAGACGCAGGGAGTCTGGAAACGGAAGCTCCACCGATGGTGCGGCCCAAACACCGATCCGCGAGCTGTTCCTGACTCGAAGGCGCAACAATTCGAGAACATGACAGGTGACAGTGAAAAGTAGGGGCTACGACGAAAAATACAATGTTGCAATGGATGGTAACCATAGAACACGGTACGTTATCTCCTTTCAGGAGATAAGGGGCCTCCTGCTTTCCCTCATCACCACCTCGAAGTGCAATGCCGCGAGAGCACATTTTCGATATATTAACCTCCTTTTCAACAACTCCCGTCTCCCAAGAAAACAGCGAAGGTTGACCGAGATATTTCCTTCATTCTTCGGTTCGGTTCTATAACTCTTGTTGATATGTGTAACCATTCAGCTTTCTTTCTTACCTCCAGACACACACCGAACGTTTGTATAAAAACTCGGGCCCCCCCTGCGGAAAAACATCGGCCAAGGAATATCACGACACACACCCCCCCCGGCCGCCGTCGAATTGGCTGGGATATGGCCGTCTCTCGGCTCGGACCAGCGGAGCCTGCCCTGTGATTGGCCAATCGCCTACTCGCTCTTTCGCCCTTTGCCGTGGATCAGAGGAAGTGTTGCGAGTTTCGCAGAGCTCAAAAGAGTCCTTCCGCCTTTCTTAATTAATTACTTGGTAGTTTAGGTACTTACATAACAACGAAGGGGGAATGTGTCACATCTGACACCCATTTCGTGGCTGAGGCTCTACTCCGTACGGTGGTTTCCAAATCACCGAGCTGATTGGAGGGGCGAGGGTGAAGAAAGAAACGGAACTCGCACACTTTCTTGGCCCCCTCCGCTCTGTGATTTTGACGGTCTGGGCTGCTGACATGTGCCGTGCTCCATCCCCGAGAAGAGAAGGTGTATCCGTCACTGTACGCACACGGTGAAGGTCCCCGTCCTCCTGGTTTCCCAACCCCTGGCAAGGAATGGGGTCAAGGATCGAGGTGAAAAACAGAGATTAGCACGTGCACAATCGCGGGGCTGAGCGGAGCAGGACGGATCAGCTCGGGGGAAGAGGACATCTTGGGTTTCTTTTGTTTGTTTGGTGATTGCCCCGATCTCCAGCAACGAACCGCTCCACCGGTGTAATTCTCATTGGATACTCCACAAATGCTCCAGGAGAGAAAGTGGTCTCTTTTTTTTTTATGGAGGGGAGAGCGAAGGCGGGGCCGTAATGACAGCATCTGGAGTGGATTTGAGGGGCTGGCCAATGGAAACGAGGCGATTTTGAACGCCACACACTCCTTCCAACAAAATACGGAGTAAAGATTTTGAAATGGCGGGGTGTTCGTTGCTGTTTTGTTTGGCGAGGGGTCAGGGGTCGGGTCAATGGCTCGAATCGAGAAGCTGAAGATATGGTGCGATTGATGCGGTGTGTGTGTGTGTACTATGTGTGTGTGTAGTAGTAGTGTAGGATGGCAGGTGACTGAGCATAAACTTCACGCTGCAAGCGGCGTCGAAGAGGAGCATGGCAGGATGGAGATAGTGTTAGGAGAGGGGTCCGTTTTAAAATAATCATCTGGTCTTGGAACACACATGTGCTTCCGTGACGACGACTTTTTGCTGTGGTTTTGTGTGCTGGCCTCGACTCGACATTTTCCCTCGTGATCGCATGTGAGTGGCACCCCCTTGACCACTAAACCCTTCCTACTATAATGCGGGGATGACTGGTTTTTTTTTCAGATCGGAAGAACGGTTTCTGTAAGGTACATGTACCTGTCAGCAACGTGAATTCAGGCGGTTTCCGCTGGAAGTATGTATATCCACCGCAGATGCCACCTCTGGTTCAAAGTCTGGACGGCTGGATGCCGCGAGTTGCTCAGGGGAAACGAGAGGCTCAATGGCTAATCTGAGTGCTGTTAAGAAACGAAAAGCTGCGGCATTTGCGAGCACACGATCTCGAAATGGCAGTTGGGGAAGGGAGGACAAGCAATCAATTCATATGAACCGATTTTGAGATCCCGTCGTCACCGCTGCCAGACTTTCTCAATGTTTGGTTGCTACCTCGAGGTACATGCATTTGAGAGTTCAAAGGAGGCGATCCGCCCACCCCGGGTACGTACCCACATGGCCCATCGACAGGGTCACCTCCACAACCCCTGTCGGCTGCTTCCTTGTCGACCCCCCCAGATTACTCCATCCAACCAGGGATGGGGGAGTGTTCCAAGAGGGTAAGACTTGTCGCCAATGTGTACTTGTGACTTCCAGGAGCCATGAGGACCATGATGGCTGGCAAGATATAATCTAGCGGTGGCCCCATTCCTTTACTCCCCCACCTGGCCTGGCTCTCTCTTCGTGACTCGGAATTCTTGGACCGGGGAAGTCTAGACGCAGACCTAAACCTACGACAACGACATAGCCTTGTGAAGCATACCTTGACATTGCTTCCACCCATTGTTCTCCCTATTGAAGTGCCTCATTGTTCGTCATCATCATCAACCCAAGCAGGGTTAAGCTCTTTCCATCTTGGCGACTCGGACCGTCTTTCTTAGATCTCAAACGACACCACTCAAGCTTTTGCTTCACAACTGGGAAGCTACTCTTCGCCACTATTCGTAAGCTTAGGGTCTTCCTGCCTTTACTCATCGCTCCTCACCACCATCCACCACCGCCAACAACACATCATAATGCCCGCATCAGAGTCACCGGCTCGGCAAATATCACCCGAGGCCGAAAACATGCAGCCGAGGTCACCTCCATCAGGCTCGGGTTCCGAGCCCGAGAGTAGCAGCCAGCAAGCTGCCGGCACCACCGACAGACCAAAAGCCACCAAGCGTCGTGCCGCAAGGGCCTGCGAATCATGCCGGAGACGAAAGGTCCGGTGTGATGTTGTCACGCAGAGCCCGTGTACGAACTGTTTGTACGAGAAGGTGGAGTGCCTGGTTCCGGAATGTCGGAGGAAAAGGTACTCTCAAACAAGAAACAATTCTTGTCCTTCTCCCGTCTTGGTCGTCATCAGTGGCTGACGTATCTTTGTTCTCTTCTTCTTCCACAGGAAGCACCACTCCAGAGTCTCAGAATCTCTTGGTTCGAGTGTTGGTTCAGGTACCGAGGCATCGCTCCTGCGGGCCAAGTGCCTCGGCTCAGCCGCGCCGATGAGCTTTGCTCAGAACGGCCAAAATCTCGACTTCACTTACACCGGCAACCCTCTTCTGAGGCAAGAGCTGTTCTCTCAGGCCGGGAGTGAAGCGATACGAAATCAGCAGTGTAAGTCGTTGGCGTCCCAGGCAGACAATGAGTGAAAGTGACGATTCTAACCTACCGCACGGCAGATCTGCATCTCTCCTATCAAAATGGTGCAGCAGGTTTTGGCACAAATGCTCCTCTTAGACCGAGGGTGACACCCTCACTGTTGTATCAGAATACCGGCTTCCCACCGCTCCAGCCAGCCATTGAAGTAACCCAACAACTGAAGTCAGTCCTGGAAGCCCAAATACCACCAATAGCACCCGAGCAGCAGCTTCCAGCATTCATAAAACCGATCCCCAAGGCCGTGTCTCCCGAGGATCTCGACTACCTGCGTGCCAAGAAGGCCCTCACACTCCCACATCCTCAGCTTCAAAATGCCTTGCTCAAGGCCTACGTCGAATATGTGCATCCGTACATGCCGGTGATGGATGTTCATCCTTTCCTTGATGCGATCAACGACCAGACCGGCCAGTCGGGGAAAATCAGCTTGCTCCTGTACCAGGCTGTGATGTTTGTGGCGACAGCTTTTGTGGACGAGGCGCTATTGAAAGCGGATGGATACCAGGACCGGAGGGAGGCGCGGAAGGCTTTCTTCAGCAAGACGAGGGTGAGTAGTTAACAGCCGGGGAATCATGGGCGAGCTGGACGCTAACTGCCCCAATAGGTATTGTATGACTGCGATACCGAACTGGACCGCCTGCACCTTGTGCAAGCCCTTCTCATGATGACGTACTGGTACGAATCACCAGACGACCAAAAAGACACATGGCACTGGATGGGTGTGGCCATCTCGCTGGCCCAGACGATCGGCGTGCATCGCAACCCAGTAGCGACAAACTTTCCACCAGCAAAAAGGGGACTATGGAAGCGGATCTGGTGGTCGTGCTACATGCGAGATCGTATGATCGCTCTCGGCATGCGCAGGCCGACCAGAATCAAGGACGATGACTTCGATGTGCCAATGTTGGAGGAGGGTGATTTCGAAATCAGCGTACTCCGGGAGGACAACCAGCTGCTGGGTCCTGATTGCGCCCTGGCTCGCGATCTCGACATGCAGAGGGAGCTCGCTCTGATGTGCATTGAGATGGCAAAGCTATGTCTGCTCGTCAGCGAGATGCTCAGAGCCCAATACTCGATCCTTAGCAGGGGCGGCATGCGACCAGATGTCACGACCGCAAGCACTATGATGCTCCTTCCCAAGAAGGACCAGAACCCAGACGGCTTCGCCATGACGCAACAGGTTGACGCTATGCTCACCCAATGGGCACTCGGCCTGCCCTCATGTTGTCACCGCCAGTCGGTGCCCATGACGCCTATTGAAGAGGGTCGCAGGCCTGTGGTCCTTCAGCGACACCTTCTGCACCTCATCTACTACACCACGGTTTCCGCCCTCCACAGACCACAGTTTCTCCGCCCCCAGCGAGCCGAGCCTGTTGTCCCTACCAAGGCCCAACAGTACTCGCAAGAAAGAGTGCGCGACGCCTCCAGGGAGGTCATCAAGATGGTTACGGAACTCAGACAGCATGGCCTCGAGCGATGCCTGCCCACCACTGGTGTTACCGTTCTTCTGCCCGCCATGATCATCCAGCTTCTTGACTCGACTGCTCTTGATGCTGATGATCAGACAAGAGCACAAGCCGCCCAAGGCTTCAAGGAACTTCTGGCAGTCATGAGAAACCTGAAGGAGATCTACGCTGCCGCCGCGTATGCTGTCAACTTCATGACTTGTGTGCTACAGGGACGCGCCTCACAACAGACAGTGCAGAGGCCGGCATCGTACCAGCCTGTCTCCACCTCCGGGATGAACATGATGCCCCCTATGCCGGAGAGGCCGTCTACTCCACCGCCGGATGACTCGCAGTTTGTCAACCCGGCCATGCAGGGTGTTAACAACCTCTACAGCGGCCAACACCAAGCTTCCGGGTTTGCCGCCAACGGTATGGCCACCGGGGAGATGGAAGACACCATGATGATGATGGGTGGCCAGACACCCCCAGGGACGGACTACGACTCTGGGACACCTGGTGCGGACCAGGCCCATGGTATGGATAGCAGTGAAGGGACGTTGAAGCAACACTTTGGTGCACAGCAGGTTACTGCCAATGGAGCAGGCAACGAGGTTGTGTACAGCGAATGGCTGGAGGAGTACCCCGGTGACATCGGTGGTCCTGATGGCGAGTTTCTGGGTATGGGAATGGATATGGGTGGTTCAGGGTTGGGTGTTGTGGGAGAGGAGGCCAATGCTCGGTATGAGTGGAACTCCATGAGCATGGGTGGCTAAACAGAAAACGGCGAAGAATACAATGAAAGAAGGGAGAAGGAAAAGAAACTAGATACCCTTGGGGGGTTGACTCAAAAGGAAGGAAAGGAAAGGAACGGAAAGGCATGGCATTGAAAGGCAACGGCAAGGCGTTTTGGGTTGCGGCTGAAACATTTGGGATTGGATTCTTGAGGTATTTTTTTTTTTGGCAAAGCGATTGAATGACTTAGACGGTAGCGGATCTTGAAGAAAAGGAGGATGATGATGATTCGGTTTGAAGCTTCAATAAATAGTATTAATTTGATGACAACGCTTTGTTTGACTGATGGGACTCTTGAGGCTCGTGCTTGTTGACTCTGCTCTGGGACATGCGAGGGGACTGAACTTGCTGACTGAGACAGTCCACAACTCCGGAAAGTGGATTGATCGTTTCCGTGTGAACAGAGAGGTTTGGTGGAGATTTCTCACGTCATTTTCGTGTGCTTCAGGCTCGTGTCGTCGAAGCGAACGGGTGGATCAGTCAATAATGGCCTGTGCTTCTCCCCTGTCTGGACTGCCGTTGGCGTTGCTGGGAAGATGAATGACGGGAATTAGTGCGGTCTTGTGCTGCTATCTACTTCAGGGCGTCGAGAAGCTGGCGAGGTGTTAAGGGGCCCATCGCCGACCTTGTCAATCTCTTGTCCGTTTGGGCCTAGCCCGGCGCCTCAGCCTCTACCCGAAATCAAATCTCCAGAAGACCGCGATTTGGGTCGGTCCAAGATGGAGATCTGGGTGGGTTGTGTTACCAACTGCCAATTAAATGAGGCCGGGGTTCCTCGAAATCAACTGGTCAACTCCTCTCTTGCGTCTTCTTCGTCCTCCTCTCCTTCTCGGTGTCGCCCACCGATCAAGTCGCTCTTTTTCGCCCAACCTACGGATAACCTGTTGTTGTGTTTACCCAGCTGTCGCTCCTTTTGTGTTGTCAGTCGCTACCTGCCTGATCGCTTTGCCCATCATCGCATTACCCTCTTCCTAAAGCCCAATCGGGTCTTTCAATCCTGCGACCTCAGACCTGACGTGTTGCGGTTTCATCGAATCGTCGCGCTTTGTTGCAAGAAAGACTGCTTCGCACGTGCCTTGCTGCACCACCACGCTGATTAGGCTTTGGGCGGCATCTTATACGACATTTCGCCTTCTTTTTTGACGAGTCGCTAAGGTTTTGCGCCTGGCGGACAACGCACCGGGGTTCCTACACCGGCCGATTGCTTCTCTCTGCAACTACCCGCCACCAAGATTTCCTGCTTCCATTGTTCTGGGGCTCTTTAGATCAACTGGAGCCTTTCTCTTGCTTGTCTCTGGGTTCGTGTCGCCCTTCCAGCGAATCATTTGACTGCTCCGGTGGGCCAGCGAGCAAGCATCAAGCGGGGAGCGGTAACTGCAACGAAACGCACGCACAGGACGAACAGCGAATCACAGCGGTCAAGCTTTCCCAAGCTTCCGGAGCTTCAGCAGCCAAACGCCCTGCCTCTTTTTTACCTTCAAAACTATGGGACGCTCCGAGCAGAGGAAATCAAACGACGTCTCACCGGGCTCATAGGAGAGCCACTATGTCGCGCGGCAACTTGCCTCTCGATCATCACTAATACAAGAAGAAGAAGAAGAAGAACCGTCACCAACACAACGAGAAAACGACGACAAATACGAAGCAGCCATGGACGACCCACCGTCCATGACCGCTGCTTACTACGCGGCACCACGAGGCCGCCAGCTCGGCTCAATTCCAGAACACCACGTTCCCGCCGGTCCACGCACAACCGACGACCTGCTTCTGAACCTGACACCACGGGCGGCCGTCGAAGCGTTTCAGAACCCCTCGGGATCCCTCAAGGCAAGCATCGATGCCGCGACATCATTCGAACAGGCCTTTGCCATGCGGGCCGCGATGGCTTCCAGCAGCATCGCGGATTGGCTTGAAGACCTCAACAGCTGGCCATGGCCCAAAGGAGGAGGTTCTGCTGGGTTTGAGGTGCCAATTGCAAAGAGGAGGAGAGTTGCGAGCTCTGGCGACAATCAGATGCGAGAAAATACACCCAATGGCGACGACCAAGTGGATGAAGACAACAAGGTGTACTTCGGGAGCCTCGAAGCCCATCAAGCAGTCCGGTACGAGAAGCGCATTGACGAGATCAACCATGGTCTGGAGGAGCTAGACATTGAAGAGATCAAGACGCAGGTGTTACACAACCACATCATGCCGCTGTCAAGACCGGGGACCCCATTATTGGACTCGGGCCGTTCCGTGACGTCCGCCCTCTCCACCTTGGCAAGGATGGATGATCTCACTGCGCTGCTCACCGCGACCCTGATGCAAGCACTGCCGAATCTCTCCAAGCTCACCAGGTTATTGAGCCTCTGGACCTTCCGTTTGCTTGTTCTGCGCAAGATTCCTGTCTTCTTGAAGTCGCTCGATGACGCCGAAGTCGCGCTTCAGTCTGGGTGGCACGCCATTGGTGTAAAGTCTACCAAGACCAATGATATTGATGCTGCCAGCTCGGACGGGTCCCCTTCAGCCACCAATGGAGCCACGGTCCTCTCCCAGAAAGAGCATGAAGTGATGAAGACGGTGCTCGAACGCAAGGTCGCCAGAACCGGCCGGGATTTGGATGCCATGCTCGACCTGCTTGAAGGACAGCTGGACACACTTCCTGAGGAATGGATCGACCGGGTAGACTCGCTAGAGCACGACTATGGCGAATGGACTGTTGCATGCGAGCAGAAGATCAGAGAAGCTGAGTTGGCAGGTCTTGCGCGGAATACACCAGAACCAAAGAAACGGATTGTTTCTGAAGAGAAAAGCCCGCTTCCTCCTCCAACCCCAGAAACCAACGAAAGTAAGATTATCGTTGAGCCGGTAGTTGTTGAGGAGGAGACCAGCGTCTCTGAAGAGTTCGACACCTCAGCCTCATCCGGACGAGAGTATTTCCCTTTCTTTGGTGTTCCGGAAGAGCCAACGAAGACAGAGCCGCGTTCGCAGAACGGCATCAACAACACACCGCAGAATCCCAGCAAACGGCTGGGTCTACCTATCAAATTTGATCGACCTGATCGACCAGCCATCAGGGTTCACGAACCATCTGAGAAGTACGACACCAACCCAATCCGTTCGAGTCTTGACGGGGCCCGAAAATGGTCTCGGTTTGAAGAGAATGCCAAGGGTGTGGACCACTTGTCTTCATTTGATGGCCTGGAGGAAGAGGAGAAGAAAGACTCCATCGACCTGGTCGACTCTTCTGAGGATGACCGTGTTTCGGAAGCGCTCGACGGTATGAGCGGGCGGGATACGACAGGGTCCCTGTCGTATCGCACTGAGGACGATTTTGAGCTGACGGACGGGTCGGAAGACTTTGTACCGCAGCCGGACCTGCCGGTATTGCCTCGCTCCAGAAGAGCCAGCGATTCCGGCACGGTGGTCCATGAGGCCAGCTTGGCTAGGTTCATGGACTTTTCCAGCGACGGCCTCGATCAAGGTACCCCTGAGCGTCCTCGTGGGCGCGAAGTCGATCTAGACAGAAGCTCTCCCGATAGCTACCGATCACCGAGCTCTCCACCGGCCCTCAATCGAGTTGCCCATAGATCCATGTCAGTTAGTTTTAATGACGAGCCAATGATCAGGCATTTGCCCAACATTTCGAGCTCACCCAGGACACCAAAGACACCAAACGAGTCTTCGCTGTTTGACAACGAGATTTCAACACAGCCCAACACCCCGGACAAGACCAACAGCCCAGATGAAAAGCTCCAGCAGCAGATCAGTGACATTCTCGAATCAGTTCCGGCCAAGATCCGGTTGACTTCGGTACTCCCGCCTATCAATCTCAACCCCCCGGATTTCAAGATGCCCACCGCACGCAAGATGTCCAATCCCACCATGAAACGCAGTGTGTCCAACATGTCCCTGAGATCCAACGGCTCACGAGCTGGCACACCCTCGTTCACCCTCGCCCCTGCCTTTGGCCGCACCCCACGACAGCGGCCCAAGCCAGGTAACCCAGAAATCAAACTCTACCACCTGTCCCGCTCGAATGGCGAAGCACCCATCAAGCTCTTCATCAGATGTGTCGGTGAGCGCGGAGAGCGCGTCATGGTTCGAGTAGGCGGTGGCTGGGCAGATCTGGGTGAATACCTCAAAGAATACGCCAGCCACCACGGCAGACGATCTGCTGTGGCTGAAGCAAGCAAGGTCGAGGTGAAGGACATTCCCCGGTCTACCACCTCCATGGCCATGCGCGAAACCGTGCCTGGATCCACACCACCCAACAGACCTGTTTCCTCCCACAACGAAAACGACGACTCAACGGGCGCTCTCAAGGTGCGCAAGGTGAGAAAATCATCCGCCTCCATGGTGAATGAGACTCCGATTGCCATTGTGACGAGACCGGACGATGTCAGCCACACTCCTTCGACCGGCGGCTCGAGGTCGAGCTCTAGGTTGAGCTGGCCTCAGGCTGGTGAGAGGGATAGGGAAGATGAGATTGCGCTGGGAATGGCGGGACCGAGGGCGAAGCAAGTCGAGATGAGCGAGGAGAGTAAGCAGTGGGTTGAGAGCGTGAAGCAAAAGGTTAGACTTGCTAGCGGTGGGGAGAAGATCTTGCCAGCTTTCCCTTCGGCGTCTGTTCCGGGCGATTCCTCCGGGTTGGGCTTGGAGGGCAGGTTCGGGGAGCTGGGCAAGGTTGGTGCGACGAAGAGATTGTTTAGGAAGCCCGGAGGGATTTGAAGGACTTTCCCGCAAGGACGGCGTAACAGGATGGGGCAGGGCGGATATGGATAACTACTCTCATGGACGGGGACATGTGCATGTATATGACGGTGGGGTAAAGAAACGGGACCAGGAACATCATGCGATGGATATCGTGTCTACCAGGCTTTTTTTGCATCACGATCAGGGATGAGGGTGGAGAACAGGACGACACAATAACGGCATTATAGGCGGGGTTTCAGTCTCTGGAATGAGCAGGGGGAAATGTTTCTCTTGACCTCGGATCCACGGCAGAGTTGTTTGGTCTGTCATTTATCCTTCCCTTTGTAGCATTTCCTTGCTGTTGGTCTTCATGTTTTCTTTTGCATTTTTTTGCATATTAAAGGTCTATTTCTTTTTTCTTAAAAGGTTGCTATCAATACCCTGTTTTCGTTTTCGGTTTGGACACGCGAAAGCATTTGCTGGTTAAGGGGGATGGAGTTGTTTATATTATTATCATGCCTGTTTAGACCTGGGCATTTTGAAGTAGATTAGGACAGCAAAGGGGAGGAAGCAAGAGATACTTGTTAGGTTAGGCTAATTCAGCTAGCTATACATTGAGCATAATGGATTCTTCAACTCCGTCTATTGTTGCTGGCAATATGTGTTGCGGTGTTGATCTGTGGAAATGTTTGTGATAATGTGACGGGAAGACTAATACCCCCACGCGATCGACGAATTTGCGGAAGAGCTAGCTGTCAAGCACGACTTTCCCTGAGTAAACACTTTGGCCGAAACTTAGATGCGAGTCCCCCTATCTCATGATATCCGGCACTGTAGTCGTCCAGTGGTACTACCTATGTATCACAAGCTCAGTGGTGATGTTGAGTGAAATGATCTGCTCCTAGCCTCAATGGTCGGATCATGATGTGGCTCGTGCAAAAAGGCCACCCCCGCTGTCAAACGCCCCTTGCCGATATCGTCATCTGCTGACCGCCTCGGTCTCGATAACAGGGGGGACTGAGCTTATGACGGTGCGGGGAAGCGGAGCAGCAATGGAGGGGCCCCATCTGGCATTTCATACCTAGGTATGTTGATAGACGTCGGGAACAAGACACGGTGGAGGGTGCTTGAATTGACGAGAAGGGTCAAGTCCCTATATGTACTTCTAGAAAGTACCTTTTTGTCCTATCGTTTAAAAAGCAAGGCTGGTGTGGTCACTGTTGATGTGCGCTGTTGGTTGGCCTCGCTGCTTGTGGAGCACCACTGCGTATGAGCTGCGTCACTGATCTTGAGTGCATTCTCGGAAGCCGATAGGCTCACCATCGAATGTTCTACAACCTCCCATCCTGCCCACGTCCCGTCACAGCCACTCGAGCAGTAGCACACTACACAGCTCCCTCCCCGCCAAGGCATTTTTACTCCTGCCTTTGTCCTTCCCGGTTTTTTTGCTTCCTTTTCTTCTTCTTTGTGATAGCCTCATTGAGGTCTGACACTGTGAATGTTTTTGGCGCTTCCTTGTAACAATCCATTCGCCGTTTCGACTTCGACGGAACTGTTTCGCCAGAAAGAACTTCTTTGTTGACCACGAGATCACATCTTTCCCCCTCGACGAGTGTTACAGCTCATCCATTCTAGCTGCAACTAGCGACCCGTGCAGCGAGCGAGCCAGCAGTCTAGCCCTTTCACCCGCTTTCACCCACTCTATTTACTCCATTCAGCTGCAGCAAGAAGCATCAGAGCCGAGCGAGCGAAAAGAGGAGCACCACTCTTCCTTTTGCGCAGGACTATTTTCCCGACCAACCCGTTTCCCCCAGAACCCATCTCTCCCGCAACACCATCATCATCTATCTTGCCACCGATAACCACACCGGCTCCGACAACGACCGTATAAATCCGTAAAAATGGTCAAGGAGACGAAACTCTACGACCTCCTGGGTATATCCCCCACCGCAAATGCAGACGAGATTAAAAAGGCCTACAGGTAGGTACCTCCTCACACCGCTCCCCTGCTCAACCCCCCCCCCCCCCCCCACCTTTTGCCACAGTTTCAGGTCGTGAAGGCAACTATCCGACGGATCAGCTCAGAGTTGGCTCCGGCACTCATTGGGATTGCGGATATCTGCCTCTGATGCCGCTGTCGTTCTACATTCTTTGTTCGCGGCGTTTGCTCGTTGCCTTCCCACACGAAACAGTGGTCCAAGCCCGCAGTCAGTCTATCTTGGTAAGGATATAAGCTAACACCCGCTCGCAGGAAAGCTGCTCTAAAATGGCACCCCGACAAGAACAAGGACAACCCGGACGCTGCCGAGCACTTCAAGGAGTGCGGCCAAGCCTACGAGATCCTGTCAGATCCCGAAAAGCGAAAGCTCTACGATCAGTTCGGCCTTGAGGTCCTCTTGCGCGGCGGTGCCCCGCCTCCGGACGCTGGACCCGGACCTAGTGCGAACCCATTTGCTGGAGCCGGCGCTGGTGGTGCTGGTGGTATGCCCGAAGGCTTTGCTTCCTTCTTCACGAACGCAGCGGGCGGCGGTGGTGGAGGCGGCACTCGCTTCTCGTACGGCTTCAACTTCAGCGACCCGAACGATCTCTTCCGGAATACCTTCCGCGAATCTGGTGGCGGCGGCGATCCATTCGAGGATATTCTTTTTGGCGCCGGGAGGGGAGCTTCAGCTGGCAGGTCCCGTCAGCCCCGGGGTTCATTTGGCTCTGAGAGTATGAGGGCTAGACAAACGACACCCGAGGTGACGACGGTGGAGAGACCATTGCCGCTTACTCTGGAGGATCTCTTCAACGGCGTGACCAAGAAGATGAAGATCAAGCGCAAGACTTTTGACGAGACCGGCAAGCGGATAACGACGGATACCGTGCTAGAGGTGCCCATCAAGCCTGGTCTCAAGAAGGGCAGCAAGATCCGATTCAAGGGTGTTGGTGATCAAGAAGAGGGCGGCCAGCAGGATTTGGTGTTTATTGTGGAGGAGGTAAGTTCCAAACCTCAGCGGCCTCTTTCGCCGGATTCTAAGGAGCTTTCGACTAACATTGTATACAGAAACCACATCCGCTTTTTACTCGTGAGGGCGACGACATTGTCCACACTCTCGACTTGGACCTCAAGGAGGCCTTGACGGGCTGGAAGCGGCAAGTGACGACGATTGAGGGCAAGAACCTCAACATCGAAAAGGCCGGTCCGACACAACCTGGCAGCTCGGATACCTACCCTGGACTCGGCATGCCAATCTCGAAGAAGCCCGGCCAGAGAGGCAACTTCATCGTCAGATACAACGTCAAGTTCCCGATGACGTTGACACCGACGCAAAAGGCGAAGCTGAAGGAGATTCTGTAAACAACCGTCTCCAAGACTGGCTTTTTGAGATCATCATCTCTCGGCAACGATTGGCGAGTACGAGGGCAACAGCACATATGATCATCATGATATGGGGCGTTTGGGTGTTTTATTAGTGTGCATCTTGTCTTTTGTCTTGTTTTCTTATCGTCATTGACGAATCAAATGGTGGTTCGTGTTGGGCAGTCAGGCCCGTATTTGGGGGTCAAGGCGAGCAAATTGATATCATTGGGGGAGGTTTGGCCAGGCGCAGATACATACATTCAATCATTGTGGATAAGGACCCTTGAATTGTGTAGGAGGATAATGAGAAGAATATTCTTGCTCGTGGTAGAGAAGGAAAAATATACTGTTATCGCGATAGCCCGTGTTCTCCTGTAGTAAGGGCTGATGCGATTTGCTGACGGTTGACAATTGGGGGCTTTTGTAGACTCGAAAAGAAAAATTACCAGTGAAACAAACGGCTTCGCTTCCGTGTAAGACTGGTTATCCGCCGTGGTGTAGGCGTTGGCAGGTGTGGCGCCCACTGTGACAATGTGCCTCATCCATGGCCGGAGGCAGTGATCAATCGGCAACCAGAAGATACATTTTCTAGGATGATGAGTTTCAGGAGCGCCAGACAACAGCGACAGTATACCTACTGGATGTCAATCCCAAGAGGGGGAAAAGATCCAATGGGCCGGTGGTTTGTTTACACGTGTAAGTCGGTCTGCGGTTGGTCAGCGGGGACTCGGCATTTGGTGATGGATTATGTAAAGAGGAGAGGGAGATAGATCCGAGGCGGGTGAGGCGGGGACTCGGATCACTGAGATACAACGGGATAATCAAGCATGAGGCGGAGAATGGTAAGAGATAATATCGACAACCCTGAATATCTCCCGCGTTGACTAAGATGCAAGAGATGTGGGAAGTGTATCCACCTACTACTGTTTTCTATGAGGCCTTGGAGGCGAGGGGTTGGTGAGATCTCACCGAGGTTCTAGCCGTCTTTGTTTTTTTCACCTGAGCTAGTGATGAAGCTTACAATTAGAGCACTTTTAGGTCCATGATCCAAAAGTGAAACACCAAGTCCAGTGAATTCCACCAATTGCTCACTCATTCAACACGATAACCACCACGTTCTCCAGCGTCGTTGGACCGCAACCCCTCCACCTAGCGAGGGGTCTGTCTGTCTTTCCCCTCCAAATTTAGCGCTTCTTCCAAGGTTCTTGGCCGCCAAAACAGGTCCCCTGTTTCGGCCCATTTTCAAGGATTGCAGGGTCTGGGCAGGGCACTATGACGACATGATCGACAGAGGGGTCAACTGTGGGCGGCCCGGGAGAGCCATGGAAGCCACCAATGTGTGCGCCATGCCCCTCGTTTGTTGGTTTCAATTCCGATTGAAGTCCCAAATGTGAGGGACCTAGCCGATGCTATTCCAGGGTTCAAGACAGTTTGTTATGTATTAGACGGAGGGGTCAAGGGTCCAATTGAGAGAAAATAAAAATCCGGAGAGATAAAAAGACACACACGTGCTTTTCTTTTGTTTCTGAACTTTCCCTTCCTTCCTTCTTCATACTTTTCGAAGAGTTCAATAAAAGGCATATAACCTTCTTTCCAATCCGACAACTGCTGTCACTTACGTCTTGCAACTTTTTTTTGCTTGTGTCCTTTAGATTCTCCGCTTGAGAAAGCTACTCGGCCGAAAGTACACCGAACAACATCAGACCAACAACCTCTCTTGTCTGTTTCTGTCTCTGAAAATACCTTCACTTTTCCAACCTCCCATCAAACACCCCAAACCGACAAGATGGCTTCTCAAAAGGTATTCCTCTCACCTCTTTTCCCACGCCCCTTCTTCCACCCACCAACCCCCAAACTAACCAGAGTTATCCTCCCCCTCAGATCACCACCATCCTCCTCGACTGCGACAACACCCTCGTCCTGTCAGAGGACCTCGCCTTCGAAGGCTGCGCCGACCTCATCAACGAGATCTCGCGCAAGAAGTCGGTCCCCCTCCCCCAGCCCTTCACCGGCCCCTCCCTCATCACCGAGTTCGTCGGCCAGAACTTCCGCGGCATGATGGTCTCCCTCCAGAAGCGGTACAACTTCTCCATGACGGACGACGAGCTCAACGACTACGTCCGGCGCGAGGAGGACGTCGTCATCGCCAAGCTCAAGGAGAAGCTCGTCCCCTGCGTCGGCGTCGAGCCCGTGCTGGAGAAGTTGGCGGCCGAGAAGAAGTACAAGCTGGCGGTGGTGAGCAGCAGTGCGCTGAGGAGGGTCAAGGCGAGCATTGAGAAGGTGGGGCAGGACAAGTACTTTGGGGAGGATGTCTACTCTGCTGCGACGTCGCTGCCGGTGCCGACGAGCAAGCCGGACCCGGCGATTTATCTCCACGCCATGGAGAAGATGGGGGTCAAGGCGGAGGAGTGCATTGCGGTGGAGGATAGCAAGAGCGGCACGCTGAGCGGGGCGAGGGCGGGGATCAAGGTTGTCGGGTATGTTGGGCCTTATCCTGATGGGGAGAAGGAGCATATGGAGAAGGTGTTGAAGGAGGCGGGCGCGGTGGTGGTTATGAGGGATTGGAGCGAGTTTGAGGGGGTGATGGCTAAGATTCAGGCTGGGGAGCTCTAGACGGGAGATGGCATATAGAAGGGTGATAGAAAGGGTAGAGGATAGACATGATTATGGGAGACACAGACAAGAGCCAGTTGCTTGACGATAATGATATTATTTCCGCCAGTCCATCAAGTAGCTATTTACGCTTTGGAGGGTGGCTCTGCTAGGGTTGGCATCCGGGGCAGTGTTCATGATGTGGCCCAGCTTGACCCTGATGGCGGTCTTGGTGAACGATTCTCTGTCGTTGCTTGCTCTGCGTACCTTGTCCTCAGCGTCGAAGCACCAGCAGTATAGTGCCAGCGCGACGCCGATAGACAAATCCTTCCCAGACTCGCAGAGAATTATCACACTCTTCTCGGCTACAGTGCCCTGCTCTGGATTGGTCTCACTCAAGAAGCGAGACACAAACTCGCAAATATTGGGCAAAGCGTCTCTCAGCTGGCGACTCGCAGCTTTACTTTTCCCCAGCCCAACCTCAATATGGGATGGTGACTTGACCCACGAGTCCTGAGCTGTCGTTCTCGACAGCAAGCGCACTACACATGTCCCTGGCTTGCCTAACTGAGTAGACGCTGCTTGAAGAGTCCCAACGAGGATCCCAGGGGCAACGTTCCTCATCCGCCCGGTAGCATTAGCACCGGTCCCTTCCTCTGCCACGAGCCTTTTGATAAGCTCAGGCAGCTCTCCCTCCGGAGTCGAGAGTAACTCGTCTGTATGCCGCCACCAAATCTGCGCTGTCAACCCCAGCGCCCAGTTCTCCGTGTCGTCACCTGCTCCTTGGATGTAGCCGCCCTCTCCCAGCTCTGTGCCGGTTACTCTACGTGAACTGGTGCAGCAGACCACTGGGTGGAAGCCATCTGTGAACTCAAGGTCGAGCGCGTCATCTTGGGTTATCCAAAATGGTCTCAGGGGCTTCTTGACCTGTGATCTCAAGGGCCCAAGGTCAATCTTGAGAGACAAGAATGAGTCGACAAAGTCTGGGAGCCGGGCAGAGATCTGACTGGCTTCCGAGTCGGAGACCGCATTTGGTGGGACGTGGAGGGTGTGTGAGGAGGGATCGTCGGGAAACAGGACCCGGTTGAGGACGGCGCACCAGGTTGGGACCGTCTTGCTCAGAGCGTCAGGGTGGCCTGGATGGAGCTGTTAGTTATTTAGCTCATCACTGGCTGGATGAGTAAATGGGTGAGGAAAGGAAACCCTACGTTTACCTCGTCTAGTTGAATCCACAATGATGCATCTGCAGGCGGCCGTTTGAATTAGTTTCATGAACTAGAGAACAAGAGATTCAGTGGCTGGTAAACGCGGACGGGAAGCCGCATGAGAACAAACATATAGGGGTCCTAAAAGACATACCCATTATGCTCACCAATTACATCCAGCAAATGCAGGTTTATCCTCCTCGTGCTGAACTTCCACTGGCCGGTATGACCGTCTGTGCTCTTGAAGTACGCAGAAGCTGTCTTCTTGGTTGGGTCGATGTACCAACTGCCGCAACGCTCGTTGGCAACCAACGGCAGTTGCAACGCATCGGCGACGCTCTCGACAAAAGTGGCGTCATGTTGGATGGATTTGAGGCGGTTTGTGATGGAAAGATTCGAGCGTTTGAGGTCACCGAGAATCCGGGAGAAGTTATGGTTGGCTTGTTCGGGAAAGATCACCTCAGCCAGCGTTGGGGCCGTAGCAGCCATTGCTCATCGGTTTTCTGTAAACCTTATCGACGCCCGGTCTGATGGCGTCGTGGCTTTCCACGAAATAATTGACTTGGGTGAAAATGAAGATCAGGAATGATACCGAATCCGATCAATCCCCGCAGCCTCAAAAAAAAAAGGTGTGCTGTGGTTGGGCCGTTGCAGCACGCCAACACTCCACGTTTTTGCGGGTACGGTTTAGCGTTGTCTTGTAGGGCTGAGATAAACTGGGGAAGCCTCCATTCTTTTTACCGTTCCAAGTCCGAGGTGCGAGATTGCTCTAGGAACAGGGAGAATAACCGGTGAACGAACCATGATGAATAGTCCTGATGCTTGACAATAACACAGCCCGTGTGTAGAAGATAAAAATCTCCGGATATTGTTCATGGTGACCGTAGATAGGGCAAGTATATCAGATTCCACCGGCTTATAAGAGGGCCGTTACACACAACGGCCCGCTCGCTGCCCAAGCCTCTTCGGTAATCAAATAGGCATGACGGCCTTCTTGGGCCATAGGCGCAGCCAAACTTGGAGACCAGCCGAGGTGAGCCATCGGAGTCACCGGCGAGCAAGCTAATTCTTGGTACGGACACCAGAAATATCGAAAATAAGTACCAAGTTGGTGATATTGAAATATTTTGTTGGACTTCGGATTGCAAAATTGTTGAGGGAGACAGCAATTAGTAGTGTCCATTTTTACACATCCTGGGGGCCAGCGAACTTTGAAACATTCCAACGTTCAGAATTCTCGGAACGCGAACCAGCTGTCTGGGCGGTCCAATCCTGGCCCTGCAATATGACTGGCTACCGGTGGTGTGTTTTGAATCGAAGGATTCGATCAACTGCAACCAGTCATATCTGGCGTCGGCCAGGTGTGATTCGGGACTTGGCTGTGACTTGTTGGGTGAATGTGTATATATGTAAGGCCTTGAGACGGAGTATGGTTTTTGGCTTGTCTGCAAGCCATCAGGAAGGAAGAGTCGCTGTGAATCCAGGGCCGTCTGGAAGGAGCTGGTGAAGTCAGTAAAACCTGGGTGATGGGACGCAAGCGGTCTTGGTCCGTGGAGTCGAGGAATGGATGGTGACTATACGAGAGCGCATGTCTCGCCTGTTGACTTCCCGGGGAACACGGAGGATCGCCGGCTCATAGACTCACCGCTCGTTTCAATGACCGGCTCCGATAGTAGACACCGGATCTGCTTGCACGGCCCCATTCGGCGACAGAAAAGGTGCACAGCCTGCTTCACATTGGAGACGGGTGCCAGAGTCAGATTGGGGAAGAGGGGCCGAAATGCAATGGACAGTACCGTGCAGAGACCGGCATGGAAGCAGGACATCATTCTTCCCGCCTCTTGGTCACCATCGGTTTAGTAGGCGCTTGTGTTGCCAACCTTGGTTTGAAGGAGATACGGATACGAAATGAGGGAAATTGATAGTACGTGAAATCTGAGGTTTACGAGTAAGTACCCCCAAGAACGCGGGATGCATGTTCATAGCAGCTGGTTCGAGGGCTCACCGCTTCCACCACCACGCCATGGGAACTTCCCCCAAACCAGCAATGCCACCTCCACACTCTCGAGCTGTGGCGCAGCATCTCAGGATGAGGCAGCCAGCCGTTTGAGAGAGCCAGTGACCTCATTTTGCGGGGAGACCATCGACCCCCAAGGCTCGGCGCAACCAAGTCCGCCGAGGTCTCCCACAACCAAATGATCTGGCGAATGATATCCCATAGGACCCGTCCTCGGAACTTTCCGGCGACAGCTTGATATGACTTTCCACATCGGGACACAACTTTCGTGGGCCAGACGGCGCAAAGATCCCCCACACCCGCTCAGATCAAGTCCGAAGAGGAGGAGACTGAGACCCGGTATCGAGAAATGGTGCATGTTTCCGGCTTGGCCTGTCTTTTGTCGACGCAGGAATCGCATGCTGCGTAGGGCTGAACTGACGACTTGCAGGAGGCACTCATCTCTGCATAAGGGGATTGTCCAATGCCAGTCATTGACATTCTTTGCTGTCTTGACAGGATGGTCTTGGTTACGGCCAATTGGTACAATTTAGGGCGACCCCAAACGTGGGCGTCGTTGGCTTGTCGTAGGGCTGAAATGGAGGGGCAAGCTCCTCTTAGTATGGGGACCGTGCTCCTGAACCCCGCCATCCCGTCCTTCTCCTCAACTGGCAACGGATATTTCTTATCTCCAGATATCGGCCGGTACGGTAGATATGAGGTGAAATGATGTGTTGGCTGCCCATCTGGTCCATATCAGGATCAACGCGCCGGCGTCCTGGCATAGAGCAAGCTGATAATCGAGTCTCAAAGAAGCAAGCCAGTGGCGCAAAGCGCCGACCCGGCGGTCAGCAAGCAGTGTAGATGTATGTGGTGAATCGACACACGATGCTCCTAAGCAAAACAGTGGGTTTCTGTATTTGGCAGCTGGAGAAGCTGGCGGCTTCTGACAAATGGAGGACATGCGAAAGTTCCCAAGGAGTGATGGTGAGGGAGGACGGCATCGGTGTTTTGGTGATACGAAGCCGCTGCGTCATCACCGTCGTCGTCTGTCCTCCCGTCCCGAAGGCCGATGGTTGCCATCCGTGGTGGAGGCGCGGTGCAGTTGTCTCGACGCCATTAGCAGCCCGGCTCTCACCAAGGCACTCCAAGATGATGTCGAAGGGTCAGGTAAGAATGGCGGGGTTATTGTGGCGGTTGCAGTCGACCCCATCGAGGAGCCCCATTGCCCAGTTCCAAAACATTCCGTCACGCAATAACGGAGAGCAGCGAAATGCAACGCAGAGTGAACCGTCACTGAGCATCTCGGCAATCAATTACACCCGCATCAGCCAATCCCGAGCTCAGACGTCAGCCACCGAGGTGAGACGATAGAAAGAGCATCGCAGCCGTGTGACAGCTTACCACGCAGACTAGCAAGAGCTCAGCGGGCACAAGTCGGCACTATTACTCTTCTTCCATCTGGGCGGTCCTGTTGATAGGATGCCCTCACGCCCGTCTCTCGGACTTTGTGGTGTGTGCGGAAGAAAATAACTGAGATGCATGGGACTGGATATCATCGTCCCCTCCCCTGCTTGAAGCGGCAGGGTACCCTTGGTGCTGAGACAGAGGCTAGCCCGGGCCGCCCGCATGCCCTGAACGACAAGAAAAAGTGGGCTGAACGGCGGCCTGAACGAGCCGTGGTCGCCTGCAGGTAGGGCTTGGGATGGTTCAAGGGACCCATTATTAACGAGCCTCGCCCACCTGCCCCTCGACCCCCTTGTTCGTCCAAGTTCCATCTGTCTTGCAGTTGTGTGCCCGCCTGTCTCCACGACAAGACATTTCCAGCAGGAATGATACACCCTTGAGCTTACCTACTTATTAATTACTGTGCCCCTGCCTTCGGCGCTTCTCCCTCTCTCATCACCTTCGCTTGATTATCTTCCACCACCGGCGTCGACGTCGACAGCTGTCACCTATCAGAGAGCCGGGATTCCTGGCTTGAACCTGCGCGCCATCCGAACTTAAGCTTCTAGGTTCCCCATTTACTCCATTAAGGGCCGGCCCGATCGACTTGGACAATCCCGGACGGCTCTGCCAACCAAATCGGCGATCAGCGAACCGCTGGCCCTGTTTTTTGACAATGGCTTCTTTGGCCGCAGTCCATGCAGTCTTCGCGCCGGTCGGTGATAGCGCATCGGGTGGTGGCGATGGACAAAAACCAAAGCGTGCGCGGACAAGTAAGCCAAAGGTCAAAACTGGATGTAACAACTGCAAGTAAGGGGCTTCCTTCCGTTGTCCTCCCGCCAACAAGCTTCAACTCCCGTTGATGCACGTTGTCCTGTCAGTCGGTTGGTGGCGCTGACCCCTGTTCCACAGACAACGAAGAATCAAATGCGACGAACTTCGACCAGAGTGCTATAACTGTGTTAGGTCCAAGAAAATATGCTCCGGTTACCCTCCTCCTCCGCGCAGTGCCAGGCCATTCGAAGAGATCAGAATTGCCCCAAAGCCTATCGCCGGCGCAATCGCAGCAGCGACTCCGCCTGTTCGCGATGTCCTTTCATTACAACCTCACCCTCGGCGGGTCGCCAAACAGGTGAAACGAAATGCATCCCCGATTACACCGGTAACACCTCAGTCGATTGTAATGCCAGGTCTGTCTGCAATGCCCACCATGCCAACTATGCCAACCCGAGTTTCGATAAACCTTCCATTCACTGCCGAGGAAGGACTCTACTTCCAGTTGTTCCGCGAGCGAACGGCGAGCGAACTCTCAGGCTTCTTCGACTCTGCTTTCTGGGAGCGAAGCGTTCTGCAGGAATGTCATGGAGCATCCGCCATTCGACATGCAGTTGTTGCCCTTGGGGCGCTGTACAAGACGTTGGATAAAACAAACGAGTCACCACCGGGATCACCGAGTCCCAACGCCAGCCCATATGACAGCGCTAGGAGACACTGGGAGATGGCCTTCAGGCAATATTCCAACGCTCTCAGCGCCCTAATCAAGGCCGACTCGGTGGAATCTACCTCCAACAGAACCAGGTTGATGGCGAGCGTGTTGCTGGCTTGTTTTGACTCCTTTGTTGGCGACCACCAGCAAGCAATTGTCCAAATTCAGAACGGACTTCGGCTATTGGAGAAGCTTCGCATGGAAAGGAGACGGGCGTTCTTGCCAAAGCCTGAGGAGCCAGTGGAGGAAGAGCTCATCCAAATGTTTACTCGCCTCGCGATCCAAGCCAAGTCCTATGACATGGCCTTCCATTTCCCACAGCCCTACGTTGTCCGCCTGACTGCAGCCGCTCAGGATCCGAGCTCACCATCATCCGAAGGCGGCTCGCCCATTTCGACTGACCAAAGCCCCATCCCAGAACGGTTCTCAACAGTGCAGGAAGCTAGGATAGTGTGGGACCGCCTGGTCGAGCGCATCTTCCGCTTCACCGAGACCATGTTCGTACAGGCCCGGCATGGAGTCATGGGCATACTTCCGACCACACTAGCACAGCGTGGTATGAGTTTTAAAAAGGAAATGGACGATTGGGCTCTGGCCTTTGAACACATCCTCCAATCCAGAACAGCGCCAGGTGTCAGTAGTCAGCAAAAAGCCTGCATCGCTGCGGTGAAGATGCATCAGATCATGAGTAGTATTCTGTTCATGATGACCTTCTCCGACAGTGAGCTACACTTTGACAAGTTTACGGCTGATTTCAAGCAAATCAACGATCTGGCCATCGAAGTCGTGGGCGACGAGGAAAGAAGAGCAGCAGCTAAACGCTGCCCAGACCAAAGATTCTGCCACCATCAAAGCCGATGCGAGCCTGACATTTTTGGAGGCCACGAATATGCCGCGCGTCACATCAAGCCAAGTTTCAGCGCTGACCTGGGGATTGTTCCCCCATTATACGTTGTGGCAACTAAATGTCGCGATCCCCATCTCCGGCGGCAAGCTATTCAACTACTTAGGAGCAGCGCCAGAAGAGAAGGCATGTGGGATAGTGAACTCACGGCACGTATTGGGATGTGGATTGCTGAGGTAGAGGAAGAGGGACTGTTCAGCCCAAGCGACTTTTCGCCGTCACCAACAGGCTCAAGCCCCGTACAACTGTACTCGCCTCGTCCATGGACAAGCGGTAGCTCTTTGACGCCACCTCCCTCTGCCACTTACAGCGGCGGCCGATCAAGCACCAGCCCTCAACCGGGATTCGAGTACGCGGACAGCCCGATAAACCAAAACGGCCATGCCCGGCAGTCACTGTCGCCCGGCCTCTTGTCGGTGCAAATACCACGGAAAACGGTGCCCGCGGAGAAGCGCGTTATGGTCAGGGCAGTTGAGTTCAGTTTGCGTGACCGCTCGGCCACAATACAGCTGGGTTCACGAAACCTCAGGCTGGGAACACCTGATCTGAGAACAAAAGTAACGAGGATTATGTGGTGAAAGTGACTTTGGTTATGCTTCTTGGATCTTCTTTCTGTTCAGCCTTTGGCATCTCAGCTTTCTCGTATACCCGGACAATGCTCTCTAGCTTTGTACGGAGAAAGTGGTTTGTCTTCTTTAATTAGTGATTTTCTTGGAACAAGACCTATTTATGCATTCTCTGGAAAAAAAACGGAACCAAAAAAGAAACGGAGTACGGTTCCAAAACACGTGCGCATGAGCACGATCCCTGGTACCTATGGAGGCGAGCAATCAGACCTCGGGGACCTTGTTATTTGGCTGTAGTTTTTGGCTTCTTTAATCTCCAATTCTGACGATTCTTTCTGGATTCGAGGGGTTGCGAACCTTGGTGGTTTTGAAGCGGGTAACTCCCAGGAAAAGGAGTGGGTCATTTATATCCCACCCATTCCGTTCATTTGAAAGAGCCGGTATCTGAAGAAAGCACGGGAGGGAGAGGGTGAAAAGAAATGCTTGACGTTTATTACCATACATACCATCTGCCCACATGCCGTTGACTTGTTTGCTTATTCGGAATTTCAAGTGCTACTATTTGTTGACAAGATAGTGTAATTTACCTGCGCTCTTCTTATATGCTCATCGCCGCGTATTTCCCCAGCGTCGCCTTTTTGAGAACACCTGTACTGTATGGTGGGACACACGTGTCTTTTCTGTTTCTTTTTGTTCGCTTTCCGTGAACCTGACTTCTCCCATCCTGAAGGTCTGTTCCAGGTACCTAACTGGTGGGCAGCCTGGCTCGCTGCTTCCACCTAATCAGGTTCCTCCCTCGGGTGGCGTGAAGCCATTATTTGCAATAATCAGCCCCATCAAGCATAATGGGCTACCAAAAAACGAGTCGGTTATAGCTACATTTGGTGAGACGGAAGGGCAATCGTATGCCGCGAGAACTCTGTTGATGCCTGTGTCAAGATGCAATTGGAAGGTCCACGGGTGGTGTGGGAGTGAAATCTTCTGGAGTTGGGGGGTTACTAGAGTTAAATGGAAAGGTTTTGAAAATCGAAGCAAAATTCACTCCCTTGGAAGGAGAGTCGTATGGCATGAATGAATGGCAAGAGCAACTGCCCGGTCTGCAACTGTGTTGCTGCCTCTTTGCTGAGTAGGAGGTTCCAGAATCTATTTCAACAAATATGTCCACGTATTTCAAGACCTATTGGTTACCTCCTAGTATCTTATCTATCTTCTATCTTTCTTGGAACTCTGAACTGAGATGCTTTGCGAGATCAAGTAATAAAAGCGGCGCCGCAGTCTCAATTTGTCGGTTAAGTCTGTCTTATCTTGAAAAGCAACGGGCTATTATCGTATAGAACGGCATCACAATAAGCCTGCCTGATAACTGAAATCCTCACTGGGCTAGGAGTATGATTGGCAAGACGTTATAAGCATCTATTTGTTTAAGGTCTGCCAGCAAGCAGCGCAGTAGATCTGTTTTGAATCTTAACGTCACTACTAACAGGATATATACCATCTGGGGGTGAGACTCAGATCTCTGCATGCATGTAAGATAAACAATAATCACTTAGGGTCATATATTATCGAAAATAGTTGTTCTTATCTTGATAAGAGAAATATATCAAAAAATATCAAAAGCTCACCGGCCAACCCCGCTGCCTCACTCGGAGGGGGGTGACCGGCTACGAAACCCTCTGGGAGGGTTTACTTCGTAGGGGGGGTCGAGTTCCTGAAAAGGCCTTGCGGCCTCTCAAGGAATCGAACGCAGGCGTCCACGGAGCAGTGTTTTCACACCGGGCATTGTTCGTTGCCTGATCCGGGCCGACTACGACTTATCCCGTTGGACTATCCGACCATTCCAGTTACCGGATAGGGTGCGTAGGCGGTTGTTGGAAGGAGTGTGCGGGACCTGATATATATACCATCGTCGCTCCTTCCAAAGTCCTGTCGGCGAAAGTCGCCCTGCTCATACCCGCACCAACCCAAACACCCACCATGCCCACTGTCCATCACAACCCTCGAAATTCATCATCATCACCTGCTCACCGTCCCCTTCCACCGTCCCCTTGCCCACATGTCGACACCCAACCTCGCCCCCCCGCCCTTGATCTCTTGTCTTGACTCACAGCCAGCTCCCGGCACAGATACTTCATCCAGTGAGTTTGCTTTCTGACCGTTTTATGTCTCAAAGGTATTATTATAACCAGGAAAGCTATCTGCTGACTCTATCCTTTGTATGAGTTCGATTGTCACCTCACACCCATTTGAACAGCTTGGACCAGAGATGAAGGCACTGGCGGGAGGTGTCTCTTTAGTACAGTGACGCAACTGGTGACATCTGTCGGACTGGCGGAGGTGGGAGCGAGAGCTCATGTGGTAACAGAAAATTCTAGGAATGAAGACAAGGAAGGGAAGGAGGCCTTGATGTCTAAATATGGAGCGGCATTTTGGACAGCATGTGGGATAGCAATTGCAATTGGTGGATTGGTGGGATTAAAAGGACGGGAGTTAAAGTTATGATGGTAGCAAGGGTACGGATGTTGACGAAAGAGGCAAGTAAGGACTGTGTGACACACCGGTTCAATCAAGAGCTAAGGCACAATATCATCATCATTCATATCCAAGATTATTTTATACACAATCCCCACCCCTGGGTAACTTAAGCCGCACCCACTAACTCCAAGTTCTTCGCCAATATCGTATCCTGCTTCACCCATTCATTGACAATCTTAGCAAGCTCCGCATCACTGATCTCAGTGTTACGACTCTTGAAGGGCGTGCTCGGGGGCGAGCAGCCGTTGAAATTCTGGAAATACCATCCATGCTTATCCATGTCGAAATCCCCTGTGCCGCCATTGCACTTGATGTTGGCATGTCCTTCGCACACGGTGAACTCGTCGAGAGACACAATTCCATCGGATCCCTCATCAAACCAATACTCTGGGCTGGTATGTCTGTAGTTGAAGATGATGGGTGGCAGGCGAGCGATGGGGTCGTTGGCGTGGGTGAGACGATACTCGGCGCCAGCCTGGGCAGTGACGAACTTGGCAAACGCATTGTTTCCAACGCGGGGAGAGCCAAAAGTAATGAGATCAATGGGTATCTTGAGGCTCCTGCGGAGTTCAGCAGCGGCAATGGTACCAACAGCGGCGCCGAGTGAGTAACCAGTAACCGTGACCTTGAAGGTTGGGTTGGCTTTTCTGGCTGCGGTTACAGCGGCCATGGCACGGCTCTTGACTTCAGCCCACGAGGCGAGGAAGCCTGTGTGGACAAGGCAGCCGAAGGTGAAATCGCAAGGGACTTGAACGAAGATGAAACTAATAGGGTGTTAGATGATATGAGATTGCACAGAGGGACATCAGGGAAGACATACTCTGCAACCCAGTTTCTGGCCGAGACTGAGCCTCTGAAGGAAAGGACAATCTCCTTGGCGACGGGGTCGACAGCGACGAAGCCTCGAGTATCCAGGATGGTGCCAGTGAACGAAGGCGAGAAGACAGTAGCATTACGCGATGTCAGAGTGTTGCACTGGTTAGCAAGACAGGCGACCTGAGTGCCTGCGGGCTGGCCTTCTGTCATGCACCCAGCGGCAGCAGACCATTCTGCAAAGACCTTGAACCTATCCAACTCAGCAGCGGTAGGAAGGTCTATCGTATCTTAGTAGGGATATTTCTGGGACCGGGGACAGCGACAGACTTACTCCGCTTCTGGGGTGCAGCGACGACCAGGGCCGCCAAGGAGAGGCTCATGAACAGGGAGACCTTCATGATGCTTGGTGGTAAAGGAAGGCTGACTGGGCCAAGGAAGTAAAGGGGAGACAGAGGCCTGGGACGATTGAGATAATATCCTGAGTGGTACCACGATGTGCCCCGAGTTTATACTGTCCACGACAACAAGCGCCAGCCCTCCTGGGCAGGAGAGTGATGATTGGGATCGGCTTCCTCCTGCCAACCAGCATGCTGAGAACTGGGGATGTCTCTCATTTTCCCCACAAGGGCAAGGGGCTGGAATAAGCACAAGATAACCGAGTGAGACTAATGGTAGTCAGGGACGGTGATGATCATTTCGGTCTGTCTGCCCCGCTATAATCACCAAAAGGGGGTACAACACACGGCCACAGGCTAGAGTTAGTGGTGTGGAGGTGGCCGTTGGGAGCGTGGAGCTTCCTATCCACGAGAGCCATCACGGATTGAACATATGACAAGCCGGAAACCGAGAAGATGCCTTCCATTCCGTAAGGCTATTCGAACGCCGATCACAAGGGATAAACAGACGGAATGCCATGAACCAGAGAGGAACGATGGACAGCAGCTGCTACTCTGCACCCAGGTTAGCATCGAGCAACGGCCGGAGGAATGTCGCCAAGGAGCTGGAAGGTGAGAAGAATGGTTGAAGAACAATTGATTTCTGCGTACCGTTTCCATGCGCCGAATAGTGTCATGTGGGCCGTGCGCATTGAAGATATCCAGGAACCGACAGGGCGCTTAACAGCCCACGTGCAGCCATAGCTCACAGAGCCCAGGCCTTGGAGCCGTAAGGACCGTCCGTCTGGTGTTACATGGGGTGGTTGGCGATCGCGACGAAGCGATAGCAGGTAACGAGTTGCTTTCCAAAACTTAACTGCCGAAACAACACAGAGAGAACAGAGATGCAGCGAGGGTTTGGGTTTGGGGAGTCCGTGCGCAGAATAATCTCCTCTTGGAAAGTCGTTTGGGAAGGTCCAAGTGCCCACTCAAGACATCGCTTGTAGAGAAAAGGCAGGAAGAAACACCACCCCACGCCCCGAGACATCTATATACCCATCTTCACGGAAAAACAATTAGATTTCATGCGGACCCTCTGAGTACAGACGCGGCCAAGCATCGCCTACCGCAGTCGACTACTTCGGGAAAACTCACTGCTCTCGACGGATCAATCTGTCGACGTTGCATCGCGCCTACCCGAACAACCATCTCTGGCTATCACCCACCTAGTGTACGATACGCGGATATCACCCATCGTCGTACGTGGGAGGGCATCGAGAAGCACGTGCAAATGATATGATTTTTTTGAGTCCTTGGGCCGGGGCTCTTCCCCAAACCTGCTTGTTGGGCCTGCAGATGACGACCACCTGATCTTGGGAGGTGCAGTTGACCGCAACACAAGATGTAGACGATGCAACTCTTTTCTCTTCAACCGGGCGTTTTCGACGACGTCACTCTCGCATATCAGCGGGCCGGACAAGGTTCCCCGCCTCAGTCTTGCTCCAATTCAGCTGCCTTCCCCATACTTCATGTTACCCCACGTAGCAAGAGGTCCATTATCGGGTGGCAGCCACGATAGAGAGACACATACCAAGACAATATTTCAGCAAAGAGTGATGTTCAGGAACCGATCATGCACACCTCAAGAAGGATACGATCACCAGCCGAATGCCTGTTCCTATTGCTTCCTATGAGGCTGATCTCTGGGTCGTGATGTTAAGCGGACGAATGAGAGCGCTCCAACACTTCGACGGTTCCTTCATCAAGAAGAGCATGGTTACACCGTAATCTCAAAGCGGTTCATGCCCGGTGTATCGACCATCGTCATTTGGTTCAGCCTCCGCCATGCCACAGGTTGATTCCTTGGGTGCCATGTGGTTGTGGCGCTCAATACTCCATCTCGGGCGACTGACCTTAGAGAAGGTAACGTCAAAGAGGAGTAGTCCGAGGCACGACGTGCACCTTCGTGGCTGTTGAATTTCTTCTTAACCACCAGGTTGCGTAGGTGCGCCGGACAGCTTGCTCTGTTCTGTCAACCCCGCGAACTTGCATCTGTTGTTTCGTTTCAAGTCTCCCAGGTCCAGGTCCCAGAACCCGGAGCTCGGAACCCGTGCATTGTTTGTGCTTGATCCCGTCACGAGGGCTTCACCGGCGCAGATACTCAACATGGCATACCGCTCGCTTGTCTTTGGTGCCTTCGCCTCCGGATCCTTAGCCGTCAGTGTTGTCACGCCTCGAGATCCAGTCCCTCCCGGATTTGTTGCTGCTCCATATTACCCTGCACCTCATGGAGGATGGGTTTCCTCCTGGGCTGAGGCATACAGCAAGGCCGAGGCCTTGGTCTCGCAGATGACCTTGGCTGAAAAGGCCAATATCACCTCGGGTATCGGTATCTTTATGGGTGAGTTGCTACCTACCTACCAAACATCATCTTTTTCCAAAGAGAAGAACACTGACTTACATGTAAACAGGGTAAGTGCTGAATCTCAGCTGGATACCTCGAAGATAATTAACCCATGAATGTAGGCCATGTGTTGGAAATACTGGAAGTGCAGAAAGGTTGGGATTTCCGCGCATGTGTCTCCAGGACTCTGCGTTGGGCGTATCCTCGGCTGACAACGTTACTGCGTTTCCGGCCGGTATCACTACAGGTGCAACTTTTGACAAGAAGTTGATTTACGCTCGTGGTGTGGCCATTGGTGAAGAACACCGCGGCAAGGGCACCAATGTCTACCTGGGCCCTTCCGTAGGTCCCCTGGGCCGAAAGCCCCTGGGTGGCCGCAACTGGGAAGGTTTTGGCTCTGACCCTGTTCTACAAGCCAAAGCAGCTGCCCTGACCATCAAGGGCGTTCAGGAGCAAGGTATTATTGCCACTATCAAGCACCTGATTGGCAATGAGCAGGAAATGTACAGAATGTACAACCCTTTCCAGCCAGGATATAGTGCCAATATCGGTGAGTAGCCAGTCCCTTGAACGGATCATGAGGCTAATATCAAGCAGATGATCGAACTCTGCACGAGCTCTATCTCTGGCCCTTCGCCGAATCTGTTCACGTTGGTGTTGGGTCTGCAATGACCGCTTACAACGCTGTAAACGGGTCCGCATGCTCTCAGCACAGTTATCTCATCAATGGCATTCTGAAAGATGAGCTTGGTTTCCAAGGTTTTGTTATGTCCGACTGGCTTTCCCACATCTCCGGCGTTGACTCAGCGTTGGCGGGTCTCGACATGAACATGCCAGGTGACACCAACATTCCCCTCTTTGGGTTCAGTAACTGGCACTATGAACTTAGCAGATCGGTTCTCAACGGATCTGTGCCCCTCGACAGACTCAATGACATGGTCACCAGAATCGTTGCCACATGGTACAAGTTCGGCCAGGACAAGGATCACCCGAGGCCTAACTTTTCGTCAAACACCCGTGATCGCGATGGTCTGTTGTATCCTGCGGCACTGTTCTCTCCCAAGGGGCAGGTGAACTGGTTCGTCAACGTTCAGGCTGATCATTACCTGGTTGCCCGGGAAGTTGCTCAAGATGCCATCACCCTCCTCAAGAATAATGGGAGCTTCCTGCCCTTGGCCACATCTCGGTCTCTTCACGTCTTCGGCACTGCCGCTCAGGTCAATCCCGACGGACCAAACGCCTGCCTCAACCGTGCCTGTAATAAGGGAACGCTCGGCATGGGCTGGGGCTCCGGAGTTGCCGATTACCCTTACTTGGACGACCCGATCTCGGCCATCAGGAAGCGAGTTCCGGGTGTCAAGTTCTTCAACACTGACGGCTTCCCTTGGTTTCACCCAACCCCTTCCCCCGATGATGTCGCAATCGTCTTCATCACATCCGATGCGGGAGAGAACTCTTTTACTGTCGAGGGAAACAACGGTGATCGCAACAGTGCGAAGCTGGCTGCCTGGCACAACGGCGATGAGCTGGTGAGGAAGGCTGCTGAGAAGTACAGCAGCGTCATCGTCGTTGCCCAGACTGTTGGTCCTCTCGACCTCGAGTCTTGGGTTGACAACCCGGCTGTCAAGGGTGTCTTGTTCCAACACCTTCCCGGTCAAGAAGCAGGCGAGTCGCTCGCCAACGTTCTGTTTGGCGACGTTTCTCCCAGCGGCCACCTTCCTTACTCAATTACCAAACGCGCCAACGACTTTCCCGACAGCATTGCCAATCTCCGCGGCTTTGCATTCGGCCAAGTTCAGGATACTTACAGCGAGGGTCTCTACATTGATTACCGCTGGCTCAACAAGAAGAAGATCAAGCCCCGCTTCGCTTTCGGTCACGGTCTCAGTTACACGAGCTTCTCATTCGATGCCTCCGTCGAGTCCGTTACCGAGCTGTCCCTTGTGCCTCCTCCTCGTGCCCCCAAGGGCTCAACCCCGGTGTACTCTACTGAACTTCCCCCCGCCTCGGAGGCGTACTGGCCGACCGAATTTAAGAGAATCTGGCGCTATCTCTACTCCTGGCTCAACAAGAACGACGCAGATAAGGCCTACGCCGTTGGCATTGCTGGTGTGAAGAAGTACAACTATCCCGCCGGGTACAGCACCGTTCAGAAGCCAGGTCCCGCCGCCGGAGGTGGTGAGGGTGGTAACCCCGCCCTTTGGGACGTGGCTTTCCGGGTTCCAGTTACTGTCAAGAACACCGGAACCAAGTTTTCTGGACGGGCTTCAGTCCAAGCTTACATCCAGTACCCCGAGGGCATCCCTTACGACACGCCTATTGTGCAGCTCCGTGACTTTGAGAAGACCCAGGTTTTGGCTCCAGGGGAGACGCAGACGGTGACGATTGAGCTGACGAGAAAGGATCTCAGTGTGTGGGATGTCGAGTTGCAGAACTGGGTCGTGCCTGGGTTTGATGGGAAGAGGTATACCATTTGGATTGGTGAGGCGAGCGACAAGCTGTTTACTGCTTGCTACACTGATACAGGAGTGTGCGAGGGTGGGAAGACGCCGCCTGTGTAGGAGGATCTGTAGATTTGATGTTGCGTTACCTGAGAAAGCATGTAGCATGCAGTGACACGATCTTTGGGAAGTCTTTCCCTAATAGCTAATACCATTCATTATTCAGAAATATTTTTGGTCTGGGGTTTTGTGACACAGGAACTCGGGATCCCCATTTGAACCTGGTTTAGTTGATAAAGAAATATCTTTTATAGTGAATGTGTTTGTACTTTGTGATAATGGAAGGGTTAGGGTTACTGAGCTCGAGCCCATAAGGAAGAATCTGCGAAGATCAAGGTCCAACCAACCACACCAGCAAGGTTCATGAAATTTCAGACTTCATCACACAACAACAACAACAACAACAACAACAACACCAACCAGCAGAATGACGGCTTTTTCGGACAGCGATATTGATCGCCTACTCAACGAAGCGGAAATTCGCCTTTCAACCAAACCGCAAAATGCCACGCTGCACGAAACTGCCAGAAATGCGAATAACTACACGCTGTCGCTGCCTGCAAGTGGCCACATGACAAAGTCTCTGAATTCCAAGCCTAAAGATTGCAACTTACAACCTCGTATTGTTCGGCCACAAGATTTGAGGTTGCCTCAACGAGTAAGTGACCAATCTGTTAACCCAATGAATATGCGCAGTTGTAACTAATCAATGCAAAGGCTGATACTGCTGGTTCGGACTGGTTCCATATGCCCAAGACCAACCTCACAACAGAGCTGAAGCGGGACCTGCAACTAATCACTATGAGGCAAACGCTGGCTGCTGGAAAACAGCATTTTCGGAAAAACACACTCAAAGCAGCCCTCAAGTATTGCCAATCAGGAGTCCTTCGCGATGGGAAGCCGGACTGGTTGCGTGGGACGAGAGAGAAGAAGCAGCCACCTTCTTTGGTTGGGAATGCGCTACACTCTGACCATGTTGTCCAGCATCTCAAGAAGCAATATGGCCGGATTCAGGCCACTAAGGTCAAGGGAAAGAATGGAAAGCTTCGAAAATCCTCCTAGAAAAACACATTGTTGGCCCGAATCTGAGCATCGTGTACAAGTTTCAAACCCTTCCGCGAAGTCGGTCACATATCGTGCCCGCTTGTTCATACGACTGACATCTTCCCACGCACCTGGCTGAATGGCGAGTCATGTTGACCTTCATACAGCCGCCACACTTGTTGCATGTTGTGGCGTGCGTAATCGGCCCGCTTCAAGTTAGGTGTTGTGACTTGCAACCTTCGCAACTGCGGTATGAATAAGGACCTTGGCCAGAGAAATTGCATGGTATCTTCTTGTCTGCGCAGGACTGGCATATTCTTGCGCAAAACGAAATATGTTTGCCAAGCCGTGTACCTTAGGTATTCATCATCGAGATGCTTGTATTTTTGGCCTGCTTTCCCACTAGGTTGGATAGGTGCTAGTCGATCCTGGGCGAGGCATTAAAGATGGGGTATCAGCTGTTATCTTTGGGTGACTAGGATTGTAAGAGTGTGGGGACCGGATTGTCATGGAAGATGCAAAAACAGCAACTTCTAGTCGGCAACAGCGTGAGGCTGGTGAGGACTATACGATTGCATATAGCCGATAGATGGATCGGAGACTGTGTTTATGGCGTGGGTTTGAAAATCAAAGACTCACCAAGACATTAAGCATTTACATTTTACCCTATGCCACATACAATTGAATTGCCTCGCTCTTCCTCCTCCTTATCCTCAGACTTTCAACAAGACGCTCTTTGAATTCGACACACTTCGTAGCCGCTTTGTTTGACATTTTGAGCTCCTGTCATAGCCAACCTGTAACTCACCAACACATTTGCCCCAGCCCATCATCGCCCCCTTCCGCTCCGCAAGCCACTCTCTTGCAAGACACCCCCATCTTCAAAGCCACGAGGCTCAATCAAACCTTACCGAGCCAACGTCAACAATTCATCCTTTCATAAGCCAATGCAGCGAAAAACCCATCCACTCAAAAGGCAAGGTATACTTTAAACGCGCGCTACCCACACCCTCCTATCCTCAACTCTTTCGAGTCCCTCTTTCAACTCGCCCCTATGATTCTGATAGGTCAGACTAGCAGTCACCAAAAATAGGCAGGTGCTCTTCACCAGTGATTTGTCTCAATGTTTTTTTTTTTTTTTTACCGAGTTTTAATTCTCACTGCATGCATTAGCTCCATGTGCGGTGTGGTAGTGTTATGCACCCAGGGACTTATGAAGAAAATGGCGAGTGAGATTGTTGGCTTGCATGGAATCATGCACCGAAGGCTTCGTGGAAGGATTTTGATTCATGTGGTCATCCCATGATCTGTGTGGTCCCTCTCGACGGGCGGCAATGTTGGCTTGTGGCGCGGGTTGATGAATACTGGGTCTGTTTCAGTATTTTTAATGACGGTCTTGCTTGTGAGAGGGGTTTTTAAGATGTGAGTGAATTCGGGAATCGGTGAAAGTGGTGAGTGAGGGTTTCATTGGTTGACTCCCAGATTCAACACACACACACACCTCATTGAACAACATCCAACATCTCATTCCTCACCCTCCACGAATCACGAATATAGCTGCACTCAAGCGCTGAACTCCGCATCTCCATCCTATGTGTTTCACACACCGCCGCACACCTTCGTACTCGCATGCAGCCTTTCTCATCCTTTGGCGGCTACAAATAAAACGAATTGGCACCAATTCACCTCATCCGTCATCCCCCCTATTACTGTCTAATGGAACGGTAGTCACGTACCGCACACCCCAGTGCACCATCCACATGATATTGACAAGGCCACCAATAAATCAGTACAATCCCGTCCCATGATAAACCCCCCCCAGCCTGGAAGGAATGCCTAGCCTGGCCCCATGTGACGACCACCTCCACTGCCCCCGGCTTGATGGTCCGATCCTTCGAAACAATTCCTTCTTGGCGTTTTCTAGAAAAGTTTTGCCCGCCTCCCATGTTCCATCCATCCATCCATCCACCCCTCCCCCTCCCGTAAACAACGCAGCGCCTCTTCCTTACAGCTGAACACTCCACCGTTGGTACCGTATGAACTTACCCGCGGCCGGTAATGCCGAAATGGCCAGTAAAGTGTCTGATCTGCCGTAGAGGAGAGAGCGAGGAGCCAAGGGGATTGATTCACTGCGCTGTCAATCACTGTAGTCATGTCATATCACAGCAAAGCTACCTTAAGCAGGGCGGGCCAAGGTAAAGGTGTGTTCAAGAGGTTTGGATTTGTGATCCAAACCTCATCGTTCTTCTTTCCTCGATTGAGGCTCAAGGACCAGATGCTATACTAGTTCTCCATCAAGATATGCAGCTAGGTAGGTAGGTAGGTAGGTAGGTAGGTAGGTAGGTAGGTGGTGTGTGTGTGTAAATAACAAAAAAAAAGAGAAAGACACGAAAATAGGGTATAAGCTTGTATGCTTGTGTTTGAAGAAGAAGGAGTGAAAAGGCAGAAAAATATAGACAATGAAAAGAAGACAGTGATAAAAAAGCCAAAGCCAAAATCTTCCACCTCCAATCCATCCTTTCCTTCCTATCCTTTTTGAAAATTCCAAACCCAGAAACCAAAAAAAAACTCCAATGCAATGATAGATCGTGCATGCATGCTGAACAAAAAGAGAAAACCACAAAAAGAAGGCCCATGCGAGACCCGCCAGGTATACAGGTAGAAGAAGAAAAATCAAATAGCAAAACAGGAAGCCAAGCCAAGCAGATGATGACCACCCTTTACAATCTTGCAAGCCCAACATGATTTCGCCATCCAACATTACTGCCACCACGATCGTGAATAAACACGATCCATCTCCTTGGGAAACCTCGTCTCCATGCCGTCAGGCATCTCCCACCGCAGCATGATGCCGTCTTTCGTTTCCGACTCGAAGACCCTCGTGCCTTGGATTTCCACGCCCTCTCGTCCTACTCGGTCTAGGTTGCCCGTCCGGTCACGCAGACCAATAAGCCTTTCCAGTCGGTGGTCCATCGCCGTACACTGAACTTTGGCATCCTCCCAGACTGTCGCGAGCACCTCCAACACGCTCCTCGCCACGGCAAATTTGTCAACCAATCCTGGCAGTTCCGGCGCGCAGCCGCTCGATGACAGGACGTCGATCGCTTCGAGGATTCCGGTGCTGATGAATGGGGGCGGGGTGATGACTTGTGCCTGCGCCACTGCCACCGCCAGATCGAGGAGTTTAATCGCGTGCCCCATCGCCATGTGGGCAAACTCGTCGGCTGCGTGCTGCAAAGCTCGCGGGTAGACGTGCCGGTGGAGCTTCACTCTCGACAGATGATGGACGGCATGTAGCAGAATCAACGACCCCTGGTCTTCGATCGCAATCGTCTCAAGCCTCGCAGCCGAGAATCGTAGTCTTGCAGGAAGAGAAGACTCCCAGGCATCGAGAAGGGCGGTGGTTCGTTGGTAGAAAGCATCGAAGCCATTGTCGTGGAGCTCCCCTCGACGTGATGTCCTGTAGACAAAAGTCATTACATCGGCCCAGATGGCTGTGATCTGGATCAGATAGGACATGATTCCAGCCCCAGATGATTCAAGCAGCGGGGCCAGCGTTGGATCGAAATCAGGGCCTTGTTCGTGAGCATTTTCGATATTTGCAGCAGGAAGACGGAGGAAGATGTCGTCCTTGTTGATCGTGACCGCTCGGCTCGGGAATGCTCCGCTGAATCGCTCCATCAAAAAGCATGACCAAAACGTCCTCCTCCGACACTCGCCGTAGTTTTCCCTCGTCAGATCCCACGGGAATGCTGCCAGGTTTCTCTCGTCTGAGTCATCAAACTCCCAGTTCAGCTGCAGGTTCATCGCTGTGGAAATGGCACCACTCAACATGTCGTTCGCGCCGGTCTGTCTCGAAACAGCGAGGTAGTACATGGCAAGAACGAGTCTTGCCTGCACCAGCTGCAGCGACGGCTGCGTATGGTCTGTGGCATAGCGGGCCACCTGGGCATACTCATGCGCAACACTCTCCGACCCGGTCTGTGACAAGACGGCGCCGGTTGCGAGGATGCTATACACGAGCATCAGGTCTTCTGGTGATTTTCTGTGAGCGCTGTTCTGAATCCACGAGCGGAAAGATGATTTCGGAGGAAGGAAGCGTAATGCTGCGCTCTCCATGTGTACGAAGACGGAGGCAATGGTGCTAATCACGGATTCAGGATCGGACACATACGGGTCTGTTTGCCACGCTCTGCACAAGATGTCCTCGCGAATACGAGGGAGCGTTTCTGGCTGACGCCATGGAAGGGATGGTCTTGACGTGTCAGGCATCGGTGCCATCGGTGACCGAACGCTCGTCGCCGGGCTGTAGTGGTCATAGCCGACACGGATACGCTTCGCGGGTGCCGACGTGGGCATTTCGGGGCTCGGGTGCCGAAGGGTCGTTCTTGGAGAGACGGAGCCGCTCGAGTGACTGCCTGGTCTTGTGTAATTAGTAGGAGGTCTGATCAAACCACCAAGCCTCCGCGAATCTTCGGCGTCGGCCGGAGGCGTTGACGGAGAGGAAGCGTTGTGACCGCCTCGAGGCCTAAAGCAACATTTAGTATGAGAAGTACTCGTTCGACAGAGGCATAAAAAAACCAGAACAGGCATCTAAACTCACGCATTTTTGAACTTGCAGACACGGCCAAACTTCTCGCACTGAACACAGCGCGGGTAATCCGGATCACACTTGATCTTCTTCTCACGACAGGTGACACAGGCGATGGCAAGTCTTTTTCTAGGCTTTCCGGCCTTGGTAACCCCCCAATGAGCATTGACTGGCTCTCCATCGATCACCGTCTTGCAATGACTTCCATCGTCATAAAAGTAGCACAATCCCTCACCAGGCACCTCGGCGGCTCTCACAAAGCGTGGGAGAAAATGTGTTCCTGTCCAAATCTTGGGACCCAGTCCATCCTTCGCTGGAGCTCCTTCAGATGGGGTGCTGCTGGTTGGCGTGGCGGGGAGGGTATGTGATGGAGTTTGTGGTGTCAACTGCTCCCGATACTCGACGTGTCTTCCCTCGTCACGACTTGTCCCTGGAAGGTGAGTCGGGTACCTCTCTGCCGCCGGTCTGTATCTTGGCTCTCCACGACTACCAAGCGAGTATTCTCTGCTGGCCTCATGCTGAACCGACCATTGCCCTCCTGACGTATACTCGGGACGGCTCTCTGGCCTTTGTTGCTGCTCATCTCGTGAGTGAGGTGAAAGGGGTCCAGGGAAAACTCGGGAAAGAGCCGGAATCTGTGGACGGTCCTGATATCTCGGGTCCAGCACGCTTCGAGGCTGTGAAGCAGTGGATGTGGTTGTTGGTGGAAAGTACGATGACGAAGAGAATGGTCTGTCTAAACTTGGTACGGAGCTGGGAGGTCGATCCAATGGTGAGGTGGCTGGATAGGAGCTAGGACGCTCCGAAAGAGGTGAGTGAAACGGACGGATATGTGTTGGCGGTCCAAAGATGCTGCTCAGGGAGGGGAGCTGCTGCCGGGGTGCAGTCTGATCGGAGGCCATATCTCTGCGAGCTTGAGGCTCTTCCGGGCCCTTATTAGACGATAGCGGCAGGTCGTTTGCCTTAACGGCCGGATCATAGTGGGACATAGGAGGGGAGGGAGGAGCTGGTGGATTCCAGGACCTCTCCTCGGATTGTCTGAAGCAATAAGAGGCCGAGTCTGGGGTGAGTACCTCGGGTGGGGTGTATTGGTTGGCCGCACGGAATCGAGGTTCGAGGCAGGATGCAATCCCCATTGATAGATATTTCGAAGAGTTGGCCCTTGTGTAGTCGGAGTCTATGACCGTGCCTATGTCTGTGTCATGTCACGCTCTCCCGAGTGTAAGGCCAAGGGAAGGAGAGTGTATGTCCGAGCTAGTGACGCCCAGTGCTGTGTGGGTATGTGTGCGTGCGGTGAGGCAATGTGTGGTAGGTGGTGGCTCGCTCGTAGTAGTGAGATAGCGGAGGGTCGAAGGGGGCCGGCAGCTAGATATTCACCGGATAAAGGCGTACAGAGGCGGCGCAGTCATCTCACGTCCGCCTATTCAGATGGGCACGCCAAGATCCAGCAGGAGGAGGGCACCGATCACGGATAATTGAACGAACAATTACTGCGAGGCAGAGAAGACCAGACCAGATAGGCCAGGTGCAGCAAGCAATGTATGAGAGACAGGGTTGTTGTGCGTCCGGGACAGTCTCTGTTCTCACTCTTGTTGGCCTTGCTCTTGATGCTGAAGTCTTGAGTCGACAGTTGTCTCTTGTTGCTGAAGCCGGGGAAGAGAAGAGGGAGGGTAGGAGTGAACGGACGGGATGCTCGGGGGGCGGCTGGTAGGGGGAAACCTCTACTATTATGTGCAGCCAAACTAAACTCGATATTGTTTGTATGCAGTCTAGTGCAGCCAGCAAGAATCCGGACGGACGTTTTGTCGGCGACACTCTGAACCTAGACGCCGCAGTCCACACCGAGGTAGCGTTCGGTAGAGGGAGCAAGTAGGAAGGTGGATGGCAAGGTGCTGAGGAAGAGAAACAGAACCAGGGACCAGGAAACAAAACAAGAAGATGAGACGAAAATCGGTGCTTTGTATTTTTGTCAAGTAAAGTTATACGGAGCTTGGATGGGCTTAGTGCAAGTCAGCTCGCAGCTCGGGCCGGAGGATGATGTCTTTTTGTTCAAATGTCTCCAGGAAGCGCCCACACAGATACCCACCCTGGTGGGCCAGCCAGACCACTGGGGGAGGGGACCCCGTCTCCAGGAAACCGCTAGCTACAAGCCCATGGCTTTCGGCAGTGCGGCATGGCGTTGCGCTCTCTTTCTCTCTCTCTGTTTCTCTTCACAGGTCAAACGCCTGACAGCAACAAGTGATGCATATGGTGGCCCAGCAGGTGCGAGATGAGCAGTGAGACAGTTACCCTGGAATATGCAACGGCGACGCTCAAAAAGGAAATCAGATGGAATCCATCAAGCTGCCAACGCCTCGTCTGGCCGTCTAAAAAGACACGACCGTCATCAGCACTGACCAGTGCGAGACACATTTACATGGGGGCCCTTCCTGGTGGCTCCCAGGTTGGGAGAGTGAAGGGGGGAGGGGTGGAGAGATGGTGGAGGAAGCGGAGGGGGCGTGTGCGGAGAAAGGAGGAGAACGGTTGTCTTGTGTAAGCCGGCATGGCAAGGGTGCCCGGGTGCCCCTCTGGCTGTGGGCGATGCCTGTGCTTGGCTCTGGTGGTGAGGCATCTCACCAGGCGGCGAAGCGATGTGCGATGATGGATGGCTACCACGAGGCAAAAGAGGGTTCGGGAAGATAAGAAGGGAGGAGTGTGTGATGGACCGGGAGTGCCAGCAAGGGACAGGGACAGGGGCTCCAGACAGGCCCGCTGCTGATGGCAGTCGCCAAGATTGTCGACAGAGCAGGGGAATGGCCTCATCCAGACCAGAAACTTGTCTCCTCACGGACGGCGGAGTCTCGCCAAAGACTTGGGGAGGTTCATGCATCTTGATGCCTCCTGGTGTGGTCTTGGCTGGTCCGATCTTTGTGAAGCAGCGAGTGCGAGGTTCTTGGTGTCGGATTCTAGGTGGGTGGGAGAGGGAAAAAACGCTTTGATGGAATTTCAGCAGAAGAACCGTTGGAGAAATTCACAGGACGCACCCCGTAGCTACCCCCCTTCTCAGCTTGGTCGGCCAGCCGTTCCGCGCGTTGTTCTGGAACTCGTTCTGCCACCGACGCGAGGGAACCACGCGGCGCAGGGCAACCCGCGAGTGCAACGCTGTCTTGGGACGGCCCTTGAAGGAAGAACCTCAGGCGAGTAACTTGCCTGAAGGAGAGAGCATGCCCAGCCAACGAGGGTTGCAGTGAGGTACCCGCTTGAGCTGTCGGCACCGCTGATGGGACATCAACGTTGATAGGTGAGACTCAAGAGTAATCGTAGTGTGGTCTGTGTAGGCGGATCTCCCATCTCATCCGATCTCGTAATCACGGGAAACGGGAAACGGGCCTGATGCCACGGGGGCCTGTCCGATCCACACCGGCACCGCCAGCAGCACAGTCCATTGCTTGTGTCGTCGTTGACAATGCCGCAACAAGGGGCAGGAGGAGGGACGTGGAGACAGGGAAGCTATCGCTAGGAAATTTAGGCGGGGCTCAGTAGGTGCGTGCGTTGTGGATGTGGTGGGACTGGCATTTGACAACACGGGAAACTGCCAAACTGGCAATTACGGAGGACCTACGGCTCCTTCCTCTTTGTTGACTCTGCAGTCGCCATCTAAATTGAAGGCTGAAAACTCTGTCGCCATATTACCATCTCTCCTTCCTGACCTGCTCCGTCCCAAGCCCTGTCTCGTTAGGTACCATGGCCATTGCCCAGTGTGTCCTTCGTATCAGCAAGCGAGCAGCTGCTCGTGAAGAGAAACCGCCGTTGATCGAAGGAGCGAGTCCGGAGATTGTCAAGGTCCCGGCCAACGTTCGGATGCCAGATCCCAGCCAGAATGGCCAACAGCCGGACGTCAGATCCATGGCGTCTCCATAGCCCACCGTCCCGTGCGAGGATCCCGCGGCGTCGCAGTTCCCCGCTCGTGTCATGAGTGCCGGCTTCATATGATGGACATGATAAGTGCAAGATGCAGCCACGAGAATAGTAGAGGTATGTATAATGTAATTGCTCCTCCTCTGCTGATTGCGTGCGCGCTAGACTCTCCACGCTGCGAAACAGGGCCGTCGGCCATAACCCTGCACAGCATGTAATAGCAAGTGCCTGATAAGGGTGGGCTCGGCATCTCAGTCGTTAGCTCGATCCCAGTCCCCTGGGATCCGAGGGGTGGGACTCTGGATACGCAACACGCAGTGAGCCGCCTGTGACAGTGTCTGATCCCCTATGGTTGTTCGTCTGATCTGTGATCTGCTCGCCCCCGACTGCTGTCCCATCATCTCATCTCGTCTCTGTCTCTGGATCCAGGCGGGGAAACGCACGGAACTTCCGCCCACAACACCTTTGAAAAAGGATCCCTAATGACGCCGGCCGCATGATGGAAGGATCGCTGGTTCGCGCGGGACTTGCGTAGCGCCGATTCCGCAGACGCCATCCCGTTTCGACCGGTCCGCCCTCACCAGTCAGCAGACGCCATCTCTCCCCTCTCCAGTCGCTAGCGGTTCTTCTGGCGACGCCACCGTTGGCTGATACCGGCTGCGGGTGCCGCCATCAGCACCATCATCCGGCTGATTTCGTGATTCCCGATCAGCCCAGCCACTCGTCGACAGGTCGACAAGTCTCGATGCCTTGTCGTGCAGCTGCCAAGCACTGCAGTTGCGAGGTGCAGGAGCTGAGAGCAGCATTGAGAGCATTGAGAGGCGGCCAGCAAGACACTGGAAACAACACAGACGTCCAACAGCCGAGCTTGACGCACGTGGAACCACCACGGTTCATCATCATGTCCTGGTTGGCTGGCTCTCATTGTCAGCCATGTTCCAGCCAGCTCCGCACCTCCCCCGCCCGCTTTTTCTCCGATGCATGTCTTGAAGACAACAACCGGCCAGAAGCAGGCTTCTCCTCGCGGACTTGTTCCGGGCTCTTTATCGACCCCACCGGTCAGCCCATTCTTCTGCTCAGCGCGGGACATTGTGGATCTGCCACACTGTCCGCGCTGCTGTCGAGTGTGGTGGGAGACAATCAACCGAAATATAAAAAACGCGGTAGGACCTGGCAACCGGCATGCAACTTCCTGTGTTCCTGGAGCTGGGCGCAACAATGTTGCAGGCCTTGACGAGCCAATATATTGACTTGGTATATTATGCCGCACGGTATTCAGAAGGCCAACGGTGCCAGGCGGGTCCAACCGCCGCACAGCGCCGGCCTGCGAAGGAGATCTGCCGAGGTGGCCGTTTCGTCGTCAGGATGGTAGTCTTTCTTCCTTGACCAATAACATCAAGCCTTTCGTACGGAGTACACCTTGAACCAATCTCGAAAACTGGGCCAGATGCAAGTGCATTCCAGGGACGTCGGTTAAGGTGAGTCCTTGCTCCTTGCTACCCCTATTTGCTCTTCCTGCTTTTAAGAAATCGCCGCCACGCAGACAAATTTCCTCGCTGCTAGAAAGGGTCGCCTGCATGAAACTATCTGGACGCTCGGAAGTTACATCAACTGGCACATGGCAAGAAAGAGAATTCCTTCTTCCAAGAATCATCCGATGTGGCCCGCCTCTCCACCAGTCTTTTGTCATCTTGGGGAACTTTACTATGTACAGATACCCAGCCCAAAAGCTTCAGCAAACAAGAAAAGCCGGCTTGTGTCTCCCAAGACCCGGCAACGTAGCTTCAAATCCCACTCCACTACCGGCCGGTGCCAACAGTGAGATCAAGCGCACCAAAGACGAAAGAATGCCAAGCATTCATCAGTATTCCCAAGAGGGAAAGCAGCTCCGCGCTCGATTGGAACCAACGAAATCACCCACTGGAGGGAGGACCCTGAACCAAGCCAAAAGGTAACCCAAGACAAAAATAAGGGGGCTAACAAAATCCATATTCCCGGAGTATGGAACCGAAAACGATCACTCCAGCCCGGGGGCGAGCACGGACGGTATCTGGTCTGATTCTGTCAACCTCTGGCAAATGTGAGCATCATCACCAACAACTTCTAACAATTTCAGTCAATGCCTCACAGGATCTTACCCGTCGGAGAATACAGCACCACTTTGTTGCCAACAGTTTGGTTCACAGGGCTGAACGTTGATATCATCTCTGATCTCACTCCAACCTGACAAGCCACACACACACACACACACACACCATCGGCAGCCCCAACTCCCACGCCCTCCAATCTGACTGGACGGTCGCCCATCTGATCGGAGGAACGATGGGATTTCCAACTTCCAACAAGGCAAAAACGCTGTGAGACGTGAGATATCCATATCACATAATCCCGCATTGCCGAGACAGACATTCCATCTGGTGGCTGCGTCCCGTGGAAAAGCCCAATCAAGCGCATGTATGTCTCGGGATCGGAAAGCGTCCTTGAAACCTGCTTTTCTATTTCGTGGGCTTGCCAGGAGTGTGAGGCTTGCATTGATGAGAAAAGTTCAACAAGAGCATTCATCCTGTTCTTTTCCATTTCGTGGGGCTCAACTCTTTAGTACGAGGCTTGTTATCTGTAAAGGAAATGCTCAAACAGACACCTTCTTTCGAAATCGAGAAGTATCATTACATCGACATTGGGGAGCCATTCCCCCCCCCCCCAAAAAAAAACATCTATCTTCTTCTTTAGCTCGACAATACAGCACCTGCTGTTAGATGTCTAGCTACTTTTTTCACATGGCAAACCTTTCGAACCGAAAATACAACTGGATCGTCAGCCCTCTGAGACTCGGCTTCGGGTTGTCATGCTGCTGTGTAACTTTGTTCACAACGTGTGACCTTCCTCAAAGGAACATGGGTGAGGCAAGACACATATCGGAGAAATTTTTTTTTTTGACTTTTTCTCGATGATGTAGGTCTTCACCGGCCAGATTTTGTTTGAATGATAGGGTATAGTGGTATACCTAGTATAGCGCCATGTGCAGGTGGTGTGTGAAGTATATTAACAGATATCTCATTATAGGTGGGGGGGTGTCCATTCGGCAGTGAGAGTGATTCTAAGTGGTGCGAGCCTTACGAGCAAAAAAATCTATGAAATGCATACGCCGTGTGCTCTTAATTAATTACCATTATTGTGAGGCGATTTGAGTATTTTTTTTTGTAGTAGGCTTGATGTACTGGTAGTAAGAGAGGCTGATGGTGATGATACCGCCTTACCTTTCTTTACTTTTTCCCATGGGCAAGTCTCAATTTCCATTTTGCTAGTTTCACGATTTAGAATCGAAGATGAAAGATATCATGATCACCAAAAACAACCCCAAATCCTCGTCAATCAGATCACATTTTCCCCAAAGCCGATCATCGAGAGCCAGAACGTGGGTAGCGTTGCGTGTGGTGCGCAAGAATCTCAATGTATCATCCCTCCCCAGCCCTGTCCTGGTCGTCGTCGCACCGTTGTCCCCAACCGGAACATCGTGATGTTACCGAAGAATCGTAAACCGGAAGTTTATTTTCCAACTGGACACCCACCCACCTTTCTCAATTGACAGGGCACATCCCAGCCAGGCACACAAATAACAACAGGAGAGCGACAGATCATGGTAACCTTGGTGCCTTGTAACGAAAAACCCTGAAAGAAAAAAAATCAACGTCGCACTTTACTCAAAGCCGATGCTACATTGACGGTCAGTTCCCCGAAACTGAATGGTTCCGAACGGATTGGGATTCTCCTGTGAGCTGTTTTTTTTTTCCCACTCTCGCTCTTCCAGAAAGATTCCGTAATGACCTAAAGGTCCGTGTACCTACTTTTCAGGCGAAAGTACGGAGAGATGTCGTCTACACTGTAGGTAGATGTGTAAAAAAGGGGTCCGTGATATCATTTCGTTTTGGAACGTTCACTGCCTCGTTTGGTTCAAGTCTCAAACAGCTCGACTTTGCAAGGTTGGCTGCGAGGCTCATCAACTGGGCTGGCAAGTGTAAAGCGTTGTATCATATGTCTGTCAGTGACTGGCGCAGAGGCAGACACATCTTTACAGAACGTATTCTGCGCAAAGAGGGCTCTTGATGCAGTTTCATACGCATGAGGTTGGTGAGGAAAGATGTTTCCTGATCAGGAGCAAGGTGTGCTTGGTTGACCGAAGAAGACATGTGAGTTTGACCGAGAAAACCACCCCCACCTGCTAAGGAACAGTGACGGCGACGTTGGCAAAACTGACGCAGCCCGGCGGCGGTGGTATCGTCAAACATTGTTCTTCCAGAAAGCCGATAGGCTCGCCTCGGGTGTGGGTGTCTTTCTGGGCTTAAAGGCCTTGCCGTTCGCGGAACCTCGTGCAGGTGCGTTGGAGTGCGTTGGATCGTCTTCCTTGTTGAGCCTCTCCCCCCTGCCTCCTCAAACCTTGTCTTCTTCGCTGAGGAATATCTGATGCAACCACGTCGGCTAGAGAATTGCAGACAGACAGACGCCTGTGCCGCCGAGGTGCAGGCGCGGTAATGTCAACGGGTGGTTTAGAATTCTCTAGAAGGCGACGATCCGGCCGCAAGACTTGGCCGGTCTTTTCATCTTGTTCATCTCTGCACCGCTGGCTGTGCCGTAATGCTACGTGTAGGGCTCTGTCCAAGGTGCAACACCGGCGTATATCCGGGTCGTGATGGTGATGGATCACAAGGTGAGAAGTGGAATTCGTATGGGTAGCCGCGGTCTTGGCGGGTGGGCGGAGTTTGGAGATTTCACGGGAGTTGCTCGATTGGCCCTTTGTGCCTATTTTCTTGATTTGCCTGTTGCTGGCCATCCCTCATCACCCTTGAACAGTCTGGGGAAAGCGAGGATCCGGTCCAAGTGGAGCCGGGCGGTGGAGCAAAAGACGACAAATGCCGCCGAGAAGTACCGTCGCCAATGGTCACCGCAACGACTCTTGTCTCGATATTGTTGAGGGCCTCGATGTCGGCGAGGCAAGGCTGTAATGCTGTGTTGTGTGTGCATACGGCAGATGCAGACGCAGTGGTGCGGCATCAGTCTCTCCCAGGTACACGACCACAACAGAGTCTGTTGTAATAGCGATCAAGATCAAGTGAAGGAGGTACCAAAGAACCATATGCCGGACGAAAGAGGGTGTGCCAAGAGACGGATCTTGTGTTCCATCCACTATCCAACCAAATCGTCTGCCTCTTCTGGCATTTGACCGGCGAAAACGCCGTGGTGTGTTGTAGAGAGCTTGCCGGTCACCTGCGGTGCTGACTATGCCATCCTGCGCGTGTAGCCCTGCGGCGGGCGTGTCATACAATCACACCTCCTACTGAGTGAGGTGTGTGTGTGTGCTGGCCGGATCGTCGTGACATGAGGGTTTCCAGATGGCAGAAGCCTCGGAATCGCGGGCTAGTAGCCTGACCAGCTGGTGCTGCTCAACAAGTCAGTGTTTACTCAGTGCCTACATGTGGTCGTTTTCGCCCTTCTCCTGCGCCCAGCGGCAGGGCCAACGTCGTATGGTATGCAGCCTGAAAACAAAGCACCGTCCATTAGGTACCTGCCGTCGTCTGCAGAGTAACATTCCTGCCCCTAGTGAACTCTGGACGGGTTGCATCTTTCTGATAGTCTCAATCAAGGTCGAACAGACCCCTCAATATACAGCCATACTGCAATATAAGTCAGCATCATGCATCGGGCTGCCGCTTCCAATAATGGGCAGGGAAGCCGTGCTAAGATCGACCGACATGTCATGGCCTTGGGCCCTTTGATGCGCTGGACACGCACCGTGGCTCAGATTCAGATAAGTACAAGCTCGTTGCCGCCGAGGAGACATGTGGGCGCGTGGCTGTTGTCGGATGGTGCTCCTCTGTCTTGAACCGTTCAGCTGAACGAGGGCTGGTGCATCTGAACCCTTCTCCTGACTCGACTGCCGAACCTTTGCGGGACCCCGGAGTGGGTTTGGGCGTGATGCTTTCCAATCAAAAGAAAACAAAAAAAGCATGGCACTTTTCTTTGGTTAGCCCGCCGAGACAGCACGCAAGCCAGGCCCCCCGGGAGCGTTGCGCTGAGACTTCCCGGGGGAAGCGGCTTGGCAGGCAAGGATTGTCCGTCGACTGGCCTTCTAGAATTACGATTTTGGGACAGGACACGCGAGATGTCTCTGGCTTTCCTTTTCCTCTTGCTGCGACGAGGGCGTCAAAGTTTTCCATTCTCCTGTCCAACTTCCGCTTCAGGGAGAAGCTCCGCAGGGAGGCGCTCTGCTTCACCTTACCGACGTCACCGGGTTGCAATATACAAGTCGAGGTCGGTAGCGGCATCTGCATCCAACCTCTTGGCCTGTGACCTTGCTCTTTGGGGGGGTTTGCGAGGCAGCTCAGAGATGGGGAGAGTTTGCGTCCGGATACGAGGGGCTGAGAAACCACTGTTCAGTTAACCATGGATATACTGCACATACAGCACATTGCACGACACCACGGCGCAATGAGGCCCGATGGACGCAGCATTAGCCGGATGAGTTCTGTGGAGCGGGATGATGGTGCCGACGGTAATGCAGTGGGAGATCGCCGTTGCCAATGCCGCGGTTTGGCGTGTTGATCAACATGATGTTTTGTTCGCTGCGAGCGTGGTCGACGAATGAGGTGAGTCCAGAGCCGAGTGCAACACATTGTCGGAATCGCCTGGGGTTCACGGTGGGGTGTCATTGCTCGCCTGTTGCGACTTGTTGAGCAGCCACAATGTGTGCTATCTGGTGATGATGATGCAGAGTGCCCTGATCGATGGCAAGCCCCTTTGGGCCAAATGCCGCAGGATGCCACACATTCTGTCAGACGGAGCAATATCTCGACGCTCCAAGGTTACGCTGCTGGAATAGAGGAAAAAGAGGCGATAACAAGCCGCCTCGCCGCCATCTCCAAAACGAAACGGCAGCTAGACTCAATGTGTCCAGAGGCGCAGCCTATTTTTAGGACCCGATACACCACTGCTCCATCCAGATGAACACCGATTTGATCCGTGTGCTGTGCAACGCTGGAAGCTCGCCTTGGGCCCAATCAGCAGCCGAGCAGGGAGATGCCATGGGTGCTGGAATCATGGCCCGAGTATTTACAACTGTCCACCACGGAATGTCTTTCCTACCGTCAACATCTGGCGTGACGTTGAGGAACCCACAGACATCAACGCAGCATTGTTGGTCCAGGTCGGCGACCCCAACCCCAGGGAACCATAGAACAACCACCCCAAACAAGAGAGTGAACCAGACGATCGAGCTCTTCAGACCCCAGCCAAGGCATCATCGGCTGTCTGTGCCCGGAGGCGTAATTTCGCGGCTCTTTTCCCCTCGGTTCGACGTTCAACAGCGAACGTTGAAATGCTTGTCCCCTCGTTTTCTTGCGCGGGCGCCGCAATCCTCTCCCGCTCACCGTGACGGTGGGTCGCGAGCGGCACAGCAAATTGACAGCTCATTGCTGCTCTGGTCACAAATCACGTTGCTTGTGCCTCGTGCGTGGCCGTTCCAACGTCGCCCGTCATGACGATGGACCGGACAATATCGATGCGGCAATTAGCCTGTGTTTTCATAGTAGCTGCAAGAGAGGTGACCAGGTCAGCTCTAGCCTGCTGGAAGAGCACTCCCAGCTCTCGCCTCGGCAGGGATATAACGCTGCATCATGCATCCTTCTCGGCATTGCGCTCCGTGAAGGTGAGAAGGAGGGGCTGGGCCACCATGGCGCTGAGAGTCTCTTCTCCACTCCTTCTTGGCTCCTACCCGTGCCTATCACCACGTCTTCCCTTTTGGTCCAGCTCCAACTCCTGCCAAATCCCACCGAGCTTTGCCAACGGCACTTGCAGCCTTCGTTCCGCATCCTCTGTCAGTGGTGCAACCCTTGGCTGGACGCTGGGCAATCCATCACTGGAACTTTGCGAGGCAGGAAAGCGGGGGAGCCAGCACACCATTTCCTCCTTTCCTGCCAGCTCTCCAAGTCCCCCGTGCTGCAGGAGCAATACCGATGCAATTTCCTCCTGCAGTCGTTTACAGAACCAGAGCCGGAATCATATGCGTACCAGGAGGACTGCCTCCGCTTGGACATGGGAGAACATGGGAGCATCGGACGAACTCGGATTCCTACAGAGTCGGTTGGCTGCTACCAGATGACCTAACCATCATCTCTTGTCGTCCACGGCTTCGCGAGTCCACCGCCGCGCGAAGCTAAGGTCTCCTTCCACGAGGTGAAGGTTACGTCCAAGGGCGCCCCAATCTACAGCCCAACGGCAGAACATCACGAGAACTAGATCTGCCGCTCCAGGTCGCCATCGCATCTTGCCCAGACTCTAATAAAAGATTCTGAGCCGTGCCCCGGGTTTGGGGAAAACCATGGCTTGCCATGTCGCCCTTAAAACCTGGTGGTATACCTCCAACCCGGGTGCCTCCTCTGCATCCGTACCAACCTTATCTGATAGTAACCACGACAGTCCGGAGATGAAATATGTGATGACATACTCCAGCTGAGCTCACCAAGGCGAACTCCGGGTGCTGCATGCGGCATCTTGCAGCGTGGTACCGGGGATTTTCTGTGCGTGTGCTGTTTGCCTGTCTCCTCTCCACTAAAGTTCTGCTCTGAGAGACAGAATGCTGTGGTCTTTGGTGGTGTTCCGAGGTCACTTGTGCGAGGAAGCATCCAAAAAGATATTTACTCGATGCTCCTTTGAGCTTCGAAAGAGGCGCCAAATAACGCCCGCTGGCAACGGAAATGCTTGATTTGCGGTGGAATGCCATCAGCGCAAGCCTCCGCATTTTCCTTCATGACAACATACAGCAATCTCGGCAGCGTGCATGCATAAAAGCCAATACCCCATACTATGATTCCGACGTTGTCTTGTCGTGAGCAACTGTTGTGACGTGCGAGCGCGCCAGCAGCCAAAGCGTTCCCGGTTTGGTCAGAATTTGGAACGTTATGCAACCGGCTCTGCTCCGGCTTGTCAACCGGCGCTCGTAGCCGGAGTAGCACTATGAGTGGAAAGTGAGCTGAAAATAGTCACCAATGACCATTGGCCATCGGGTCTGCAGCAGGGTAATTTGGTGATGAGTATGTTGACGGATGTCAGTAAGTGGCAGAATTTGTGGCAGAATTGCCCATATACACAGCACTTTGTACCATATGCCAAATCGGTTGAATGTTCCAAGGCCAGCCCCAAGTAACTGCTGGCAAAGCTACAAGAGATGGCGTTATTTTTTCCCAATACGGAAGTGTACCGTATTACCTACCACGGCTGACAAGGAACTGAAGGAACCACACCCGTTCGGCACCAAGTAAGTGCTATCAAGATGGGCGCTTCGTGTCGCTGAGCCCGCACCGGTCTTCCCTCGTGAATTCGCCGTCGGGCCGAACACGTGGTGAGCTCTTGCCATGGGGCGTCTGCAATTGACAAGAAAGATGAAGCTGCCCACTCACGCCTCGAGGCAGACGGCTTGATGGCGCGGTAGCTTGTGTCTTCAAGTAGCTTGCAAACTAAAGCATCATGGCGCACCACTTGTAGCGATCACTGCAAAGGTGTTGAGGTGTCAGGCACAAGCCGAGGTAGAGTAAGCAGGTCCGAGAATGCCTCGACAACTTCAGTCGTGGAAAGGCGCCGAGTGAGCTCCGAAATGTCCCAATAAACCGGGCTCGCTGCAGGCGCCCCGTCCGGAGAAAGGCCGGGCATGTCAACTGTGTTCTGGACGAGCATCGAGTGATGATATTGGCTCAAATCTAGTTGCGTTTGGCTGGGTAGCAAGTCAGATCGCTGCTTCGAAATATCTCTCCAGAACATAAGCTTACTTGCACAAGAGCCGAGTCTTACCAGCACTAGCGATTGTGGTGCTAAGATGATTGGGGGCTGGTTTCCATGTGAAATCTAAACCCTCCGAGTTGAAGATGACGGACACCTCCCAGTCGGCACTCGCTAGATGGCAGTGGCGCACCACACATCTGACAAGCTAAAAGAAGACCGGTTCATGAGCTGTGTTGCCGAGCTCCTATTCCGACGCCTCTCCCTCGTCTTTTGATGGGGTGTGCCAATGGCTGCTGCAAATTTGGCAGTCAGTCTCAGTGTTAGCGCCATGGGGACAGGCTCGCCAGCAGTAATCGCCGACTCTCCTGCGGCATCGTGGCAAGGTCTGAAAGACATGACGAAATGTCGAGTTTATTCGATGCTTTGCGACCCTAAACCACTTCATGTGACGAAAGATGATGCGGGCGCGGCGGTCAGCTCTCTGTGATGTGTCGTTGGCCTTTTATCGGCCCGGAATGCCATTCCCTGTTGCTCAAGCATAGATAACTCAAACACTCGACAACGGAGATGCTCACCGTCTTGTCCATCCAAGTCACTGTGATTGCTGAGTGAAATTAGCAACAGCTGTAGGAGGTTGAGTTGAGAAGAGACTCCCCATCAGACAGCGTTGTTGGTAGGGCTGCCTGACAATTCAAAAGGCCTCTGACAGCGCAGCCTGTGGTCCAAAAACTTGAGCATGTGAGTGTGGAAAGGTCTTGACAGGAGAACCGTGCAGCTGACTGCGTACGCATGTAGTCGTATAGTTGTGTTCTGTGTCGAAGGCACGGGTGTGATTGCGTTGCAACTGCTAAGGGCTCGGACACCGGAATTCCGGGTAGCCAACAGTCCCAAGCCTTGTTGTATGGCCACCTTTCTTTGCTCATGAAAGCCTTGTGTCTCATTATGCTCCGCCGGAATCGGATTGCCCCGTCTCTTCGAGGCTGTGAAGGCATGTCACAGTGTACATGAGCCTGGTCCGTATGGTGTGCCAGCAGACGTAGAGAAGGACCAGCAGTCTGATTGCGATTCAACAGATACCCCATCATGCCTGGATCTTGTGTCATGCTTGACACTCTGCTCAAGTAGATGTCATCTCAAAGCTCAAGAGAGAGACTTGAGATATCCCCACGCGCCAGGTTTTAGGCTTCTCAATCCAGGAGCACGATCACCTTCCTAGTCGTATTTCGTTCTCTTTGTTGGTGGAGTTACGAGCCTTGAATATCGCGGAAGGGCACCGGGTAAGACGAAGGCACACATATGCTGGGGACAAAATGCAAGTATCATGGACACCTCGCTGCCGCAAAGCATCATTGGCTAGGCAGGCATGCGGTGGTCTCACAGATGTTCGGTGTGAAGTTCAAGTGGACATCTGAGCAGTCAACCAGTTCGGTTGCGGGCTTTCTATACCATGTCAGCAAGATTGCTCAAAACGGAGATTGGAGATATGCATAGGGGGCACTTACCTGTATGCATCCCAGCTTGATGGGGGTAGACTGGTGCCATGAAGTTGGTTGCCTGTTACCGGTTGACTGTCCCAGCAGTGCCAACGCTCGACTTAGAGTTTAGGCGATTAGACACCATCTCGGATGCTCAGTGGTTTCATGTAACGGTGGAGTTGTGTCAATATTCGCAAGGCTAAAAGACACAGCCGTGGAATGATGGCTTGGCCAGAAGAGATGACGATTTGACTTTGTGTTTAAATCACTGACATTGATGTCAAGGAAAGAGCGATTGTAGTTGAATGTAGTTTGTTGCATCGAGGAAAGTCACCATGAGTGTCAATGCTGTTGGGTGATGGGCTTGGCAGCTGGCGGACAGCTGGTCAGAGCGGCTCTCGAGATCGTGGGTCAGGGTGTCGCGTGTGTGTTGCTGGACTCCGTAATTTCTGGATCCATCTGGGCCGGATTTTGGACGGTGTTTGGTTTCTGGCTTTCGGCCTTGGACCCTGCCGGCCTCTAAACCGGGTCCGAAAATTTGCAATTGGATGATCGCGTCTCCTATTTTTCTGTTTCTTCGATCTCTGTTGGTGTCCTGAAGCTGCGGGTCGTTACACGGCTGTTCAACCGGAATGGCATACGTGTGAAAGATCCAACTACCGGTTCCATCCATCATTCTTATCCTGGGCATTCCCTACGAGCCCGCCGTCCCTATTTACCCATTGCGACAGCGATACACAACGATACAGCACACGCCATCGTGTCCCTTCGGACGTCCTTCCTACTCTTCGAATATAATATACCTGCTGCGAGCGCCCCGCGCTCCCTAATAATAGCAACGCCCAGTAGCGAAAGGAACAGCATCAGGCAGCATGAGTTGGTTAACGGCCCTGTCGGGGTATCTGACCCCGGCATTCCTCATTATGTCGCCGCTCCTCTCGTATAGCGACCAGGCCTACTCAATGCACCGCGCAAAGTCGAGCGCCGGCTTCTCGCTCGACATACCCCTCATCATGCTTGTGGCCTCCCTGCTCAGGTTCGTGTTCCCCGAGCTGCCGTGCTTTTTTTTTTTTTTTTTTTTTTTGGCTGCTCCTCTAACGCGCAAGTTCTGCAGGATATTCTACTACCCTGGTGCCAAATTCGACGTTGCCCTCCTTATACAATCGCTCGTCATGACCGCCATGCAGGTCGTTCTTCTCAAGATTGCGCTTGACCATAGACCGGCACCCTCGTCAAAGGGCGGTGACGCTGCTGTCCCCTTCTCTAAAGTTAACGAGAAAGAGAGGAAGCGCCCATTCAACTTTTGGCAGTGGAGGTCGCCCAAACCGTGGGTCAACCTGGTGATGATAGTGTAACCTTGGACGCTCTCGGGCTGACTTTTGGAACAGATACTGGCAGTTTATCCTGTCCATGTTTGTTGGGCTCGTAGCTTGTGAGCTCTTGCTCTCCCCTATTCCCTCGGTTTATCAGGGATATTCCTCTCTGATCGGTTACATTGGGCTTGCTACCGAGGCCATACTGCCTCTGCCACAGATCATCGCCAATGTGAAGTCCCGATCCTGCAAGGGTTTCCGTTTCTCGGTGTTGGCCAGCTGGCTGCTGGGTGACAGCATGAAGATGTTCTGGTTCTTCACCTCCAAAACGACCATCCCATGGGCATTCAAGCTCTGTGGCATCTTCCAAGCCTGCTGCGATTCTTTTCTCGGAGTCCAATATTGGATGTACGGAAAAGGCCCAGCGGAAACCAAGGACCGGGAATTGCTGAACACGACTGCCTGGTCCGAGCCAAAGGTCGATATTTTTGCAGGCAGCGGGCGCCGCAGAACTTCGGTACTTCAGCCTCAAAAGACCACATGAATGATATGAACGAGTACATACCTAACCTGGATAGATATTGTAATAAATTTGACACCTTAATTCTAGTACTGACATGATATGATGATTGCTACCTCGTGGATAGGGGAAGCCAAGACCCGCCTTGACGCCTCGTTCAGGGTGTGCAGGGGTTCTGGGAGTCTGTTAAGACACGACTTCCCATGGAAGTCGTCTTGAACCCGCCCTTTCGTGAAAACAGTCTTATGGGCCCAGTGGATGCCCATAACAAGTAACAGCATGAAATTATACAAACTGAGATAGCCTCAAGCCGCCATCTGGTAATCAACCTGCAAGGCTGGCCCTCAAAGCTCCCAGTGTCAAGTTCTTGGCAAGCAGCCAACCAGTCCCCATTCACCCTGGCTCTTCTTGAAGTGGGGCTAGAGACACCAGAAATGTCAAGCCTCAGCGCTGGAGGTTTTCTCCGCTTTTCCGTCTGGCATCATCGCAGCCACAAAGGAGACGACTGCCATCGCAAGTACCGGCTTATTAATCACTCATCAGCATTGAAGCGCATGTATTGATTTATTCTATTTGCTACGAGTCCCGACGCCTGGGACGGGCTGGCAAGTGTCCACTTGTAGCCCTTTATTGACATTGGTCACCACAGCGACTGACCGACCTCACTTGCAGCCTTGCTCACAGGTTTGGCTGGATAGGTACCTTGACGAAGCCACACTACACACAAATCCGGTAATAATAGGGGGTAAAGTTTGGTGTTCTAGGTCAGTGGAGTCTTGTTTCTTTGGACTTGTTGAACCTTTGGCTTCCTTTGCTGTTGTCCTTGGCTTCGATGTTAGCCCCTTAAGCACTTCTCCCATCAGCATCTCAAAAAATCGTCCGAACACGATATCAGCCTAGCGGTAGCTTTATTAGCTCTCGTATCCTTTATTCTCTGGTACAATATGTCTTGCCAGAGCCCCCGAGGTTGTTGGACATCAGAGATTGCCATAATCTTCACATCCACTCCTCACGAAAATACCCCTTTTACCCCTAAGCCGGTGGCTCTTCACAAAACTATGCCCTTTCTTGGAGCATCCTTTCTTTCACTCTTGCCGGTTGGGCTGTTCGGATCCATCTCATTTCGCCCTCCCTTCTTTACTTACCAGGTCTAGTGGCCAACACCATGATGCGTATTCTCATGCAGTCATCGTCGTCGTCCGTGGAGATAGATCCAAGGTCAGACTTCGTGCCATTATATGGATATACAAGCGCCATTGCATCCAAAAGAGGTATCAAAGGCCTAGAAGATATTGCCGCCTTCAGCCTGCGCAGACATGTCTTTGTGCTTGCCTGCATGATTCCTTTCGCACAATCCTGTGATTTTCATTCAAGCTGTCTTCAAAATTGAAACCAGGGCAAAGCCAAACATCAGTGCCATCTGCAGATATAGCTACAAGCTACTTGTTCTCGCATAACATATATGTTTTGGTATCGTAGACCTACCTAAGCTAACTTAGATCTTGCTCGACCTCTAAAGACATTCTCTCCTTAGTTGGCTTTACTATCTTGCCGCAACATTGTCTCGATATTACACCGTCGTCCAAGCACAGACAGCCGGAGCCTGTCAGCTCAGTCAATAGAACGGTTTATGACCTTGTTTAGCTCTCTACTCTCGTCCTAGCAAGATTAGCTCTCAGTCTCAGCAGGTAAAGCTGAAGTCCTAAAACTCGATACATAGACGGCCGGTCTTTGCCTTTTACAAAAAGCGTTGAAGTCCTGAATCTCAATACAGAGACCGGACCGCACCTTTCCCCAGCGACATTATTGCGCCTATTCGGTAGACGGCGCTGAAGTCCTGAATTTTGATACAAAGACCGACCTGCACCTTTTCCCCGGCGACATCATCCCGCCAACTTAACAGACATCGGCGACTCCCGAACCTAGACACACAGACCGACCTGCGACTTCCCTCCCCTTCTTTGATCCTTAAATTATCTAGATCCTCACAGCCCCAGCGACATCATCCCGCCAACTCGGCAGACAGCGCCGAATCCTGAACCTAGACACACAGACCGACCTGCGCCTTTCCTCCTTTTCCTTGAGCCTTAAATTATCTAGATCCTCGCCGCCCCATCCTGAAATTTCTTTCTCTCTTTTTTCCTCACACGAAATAAGCCATTGAGCTTCGAATCACAGGGCTCAAGGCATCCCCCAACATCGCGGCCTCAACTGGCTCAAACTTTTCTTTCAGGGTATGTATCTTGTCTCCCTTGGTCATTCCCCTTCATCTCGATCTTGATCCCTCGAGAACATCGCCGTCTTGTCCTTGAGTCGCGGCGCTCGAACTGCCGGCTCCAACTCTTTACCACTCGAGACTCGAGATCCGAGACCCGAGACTTGGGACTCAGGACGCTGCCTGCCTAGGCTACCTACCTTACCACCCACCACAGCACTGGTCACATGGTAACCTTAGCCTTGAGCCATTGCCACTGATCACTCTTTCCATCCAGAGGTTATCGTCTGAAGTCAGTCCTCTTTTAATTACGTGGCCTCCTTCCGTTGTCCCATTGCCTGCCTACATAAGCAGGATTTGTATTTCACCCCACCTCTCTCTCTCTTTCTTCACCCGCCATTCCGATAATACTTTCGCCGTTCCTCTCTTCTTCTTCGACTCAGAACTGAGCTAACCTGTTCACTCTTCGACAACCAACAGCCACCTTACTCGCCACCCTAGCAACAAGCACACCATCCACCATAGCATCGTCGCTACATTCGGTAAGCCTCATCACCTCTCACCAACTTTATCTCACTGACTCTCAAGTTTTCAGGCCATCCCAGCACGATGTCTACGAACAAGACGGATTTCAAGGCGGCTGCTACCCAGCAGCGCTTGCTGGCGGCCCTGATTGCATCCCAGCTGCAGGGCATGACCATCGATTACAAGAGTACGTGTTATTCCCTTTTTGTTTGCTGTTTTCCCCTTCAATTTCTGCCCTACTACCATCCCCTCACATGACCTGCCTTGGGCCACTCATCGCAACGTCGGCTAGTTCCGGGCTTTCGGTACTAGAAACAGAGGGCTCATTGCTGGCTTAGGTACTCTCCTACATGTTGTCAGCATGCCTTGATGTTTTTTCTGCCTGCGAGTCTGGAACAGTCACTGACGATGGTGTCGTTACGGCGAACAGAGATCGCTGCCATGATGCCGGGCATGACCGCCTCGGCGGTTGAGCACCGTTTCCGTGGCGTCAATGCCCAGGCCAAGGGTCTCAGGGCTGCTGTGGAGCTGTATGAGAAAGGCGAAGGCCCTCACCCGACGGAGTATGACTTTTCGTCAATTAACTCCAATGTCTGGGGCAAAGGAGCTCCCAAGCCTGAAGGTGTGCCTTGCTACTTGAACTTTCACATCAACTTGTTTCATTCATCGCATTACAAAGACATGAGAGCGCTGACATTATGTTTTCACAGATCTCCAGAAATACTTTGGTGGCTCCACTGAACAAGGTCTCCAGTACCATTTCCGCGCAATCAAGCAACAGGCCAACGTGCTCAAGACCGCCGTCGACAAGGGCGAGGATCCCGCCCAGGCTTTCGAGCAGTACATCACGGACAATGGCCATAGCGTCAAGACGGGCGTCAGCGTGAGGGGTGGCCACACGAAGGCTGCCAAAGCGAAGGCCGCTGCCGGCAACAGTACTGACAGTCCCAAAGCCGGCCCTTCCAAGAAGCGGGCTGCTGGCACGCCTGCCCCGAAGACTCCCCATAAGTCCCCCACCAAGAAGCAGAAGGTGAAGGAGGAGTCTGAGATCGTCTCCCCTCCTGAACCCGCCAATTTGCCTGAGGTGCTCACCTCACCTTCGGATTTCGACCCCCCCTCGGTGGACTATGATGCTCTTGACGACAACGAGGCTCCCAAGCCGAAGAAGGATTCTCCCTGGAAAAAGATGGACATTGGTGGTCCCGGCCAGTGGTCTAACTTGATGACCGGCGAGCGTCAAACGCTCAAGGCCAAGCAGGATGAAGTTTTGACTCGGTACAACGCCAACAGAGGCCCCATTCTCATTGAAGATTCCTCACCCGACGGAGCTGAGGACGAACTGCCCAGCGGTCAGGAGACCCCCGGTTCGCCCTCTCCTACCCCGCACACTCGCCGCGTCAAGAAGGAGGGCGGTGCTCACCCCCCGAGTACTCCCGCTTTCAAGTTTGACAGCATCGATATTGACGACATTGTCGATGTTGACGAGGAGATGGACGACGACGATGATGACGACGATGACCATGGCGCCATCTAGGCTGCCTATGGGCCATTCCGGAAAGCGATTTGCGGTCTATACCCTTTTGAAGCTCTCCCACCGCGGCCATACTGAACATTCAGCTCAACAGCACAACCTCACCATGGCCTGAAGGAGTTTTTCATTTCTCGTTTCTGCAATTCTTCTTCCGCTTTCATCAACCATCCCCGCTCTCACATGTTTTTTTTACTATTGTAAGGGAGACACGCATCTCAACAACACGGCAAAAATTTCAATCCAACCCAACCCTCCGGCTTTTTTTCGTGAGCTTCGTTCTTACTCTTCTCGACTTCACTCATTCGGTCCTTTCAGCACTTTCCACCAAACGGCTTGATCGTTCACGGGGTCAATCCAGGAGGAGGATTGTTATGGACTGGATCAAGATGAGGATGGTACCTACATGGTGACTTTTTCACCACATTTTCCGGGGGGTTTTTCTTAAAAGGGTCGTTAATATAGCGTTGTTTTCTCCCATTTTCTTTTTTTCTTTTTTGTCTTTGGTCGTTTTTTTATCGTCTGCGTTGATTTTCTTTCTCCTTTTCACTTTCTCTCTGGCCCTTTTCCATTTTACACAGAAATGTCCCAAAATTTGAGTTGCTCAAGAGGGGGGATTTAACGGGTGGAGATCATATAGCCTCAGAAGATGATATGGGAAAGGGAGACAAGAGGGATGGGGAGGTATTTGCTGAAGATGGGCGTTGATTTTATCTGGGCTGGGTGATACCCAAAAAGTTACACACAACATTGGGGGAAGGGGAAATTGTCAAGATTTATGTATTTAATTATTGCTGATTGCAATAGCTTTGAGTCTGTACCTAGAAGGGGGGAGAGGTTGCTGGGATATGGGCAAATCATGGCGCCGGGAACTTTTATCAACTGCTGAGGGCGGGAGATATACACATAGCGCGGACAATACGTGCGTTGATTTTACATACTTTGCCCAGAAAGGTGACTGTAATGTGTGAACTCTGGGAGTGACATGGTTTGGTCTTGTTTGAGGGGTGGGTATGTGACTACTCGAAGCATCCAGCAGGAACGTTCACATGAAAGGCTACTCTGCCTCGAACATGCAACGAAGAGTAAGGTATAACTTGTATCATTAAGTGAATTACCATTATCAACGCCAAACCCCACCTTGAACTCCATACCTATCGAAAAACACATATAGTAGCTGCACCGCATATATACAACCCCTCATCACACTCAAACCCTCAACCTCGAAGGACTACTCTGCAACCTCTCCTGCTGCACCATCAACCCCCTCAGCGGCGATCCCGTCCCCCCGCTGCCATTCCTCACCGGCGAAGTAATCAAGAACCCCTGCCTATCATACAACCCCAAGCTCTCCACACTATTCCTCCCCTGATGACCACCCCCCCTCCCATTCCCATCCCTCCTCGGTGTCCCAAAGTTCCCCAAACTCATCCTCCCACCCAATCCAGCATACCCACTGTGAAACGTAAACTCCTCCCTCACCGGCAGCTTAAACCCCTCGCCATTCTCCTTGTTATTCTCTCCCGTCGCTGCAACCAGGGAAGAGTCTGCCACCGTCTCCAACACGCTCATCCTCAACAAACTCTGCCTCCTCTCATGCACACTTCCCGGCTTCCTCTTCTTATGCGGCGGCGACATATTCCCAGGCCCGACATTGCCCCCCCATTCCCATCCTGACTGCCTCTTATCCACCGGATACGCCAAGGGTATGACCTCCCTTGACACCCTCGGACTCCCTAGACTGGCCTGGCTGAGAGACGCATTGAGGATGCCGACGACGTTCCCGCTGACGACTCTACTACTCCCAGGTCGCCTATTCGGCAGCGGAGGAGGCTGGGAGTTTGATCTGCTGTGCGCCGGTGCAGCACCGCCGCTCCCGTTGGCGACCGATTGCGACCTCTTTCTTCGTTGGGCGGTATTCACATTCGCCCCTAGAGAGAGATAATTCCTCGCACCGATCGACTTCCTCTTTTGGAAATTCTGGAGGTTTCCCGAAAACCGCTTCGGGTTCTCATTGTGCAGGGAGATCACGCTCGAGGTGGACATTTGGGAGTTCATCCTCCTCAGCGACGCAACGGTGTTTGCCAGGGGGATGTCGTCCTCGTCTTCGGAGTCAGAGGCAGAGGCCGATGCCTCGGCGTCAGAGTCTGGGGTTGGGTTATCACTGGGGCTGGGGCTGGGGGAGATGGCAAGGGAGGTGGTCGATTTGGACAAGTGGTTCAGATTGAGAGGGTTAGGGTAGAGAAGGGAGTTGGCGAAGAAGTTGGCGTTGTTGATTTCTTGGGCTGTGGCGGATTTTTTAGGGACGCTGACGGGGGCGTTTTCGACAGAGAAGGTTGAGCAGATGGAGTCCCGGTTGCCATTGCGGGAGAGAGAAAGTTGAAGTTGGTGCTGGGACGGAGACATCTTGATGCCCGGCTTCTTGGAGGGGCGAGTGGGAGAGGGCGGACACACGGCGGGAGAGTGGCGGGGGACATTGTGGACTTGGTGAAGCTCATCAGCAAAGGAAACAGTTTTTACTGGAGATAAAGTCTTGCGGCGTTGTTGGTGTTGGGTGAAGACTGGGCCCGGGGCGGCAGGTGGTGGGAGGATGGGAATCGTGCTGAGCGTGCTTGTCTTTGTGAGGCGGAGAAAGAGAGGCCCAGCAGGGATTCTTGGGACGTCGTCCTGTTGAATCAACGTGGATCCAGGGCCTACGCTGGGGCCAGGAGCAAGTATTAAATCCTGAGCCGGGCTTCCAACAGTCATTCGTCGCTGGATGTTAGACCGCTCAAGGCTTTCCCTAAAGAGACCTTGGGTTTTGGGCTGCTGTTGCCTCAGCCCAACCGCAGTGGTGCTAGGAGAATATCTGTTGATGGACAATGGCAGAGGAACAGGCGCTGTAATGAAGGGATCGTCCATGACGGGCGGCTGGACAGTGGTGGCAGGCTGGGGTGCGACGACGAAGCCATCCAAAGGCATGAGTGCCTTTTTGACCTCCTCGGGCATCTCATCCTCGCTGAAGACTGTTGATAACGAAGACGACATCGAGCTCCTTGGCGACTGAATCACCATCTCCACCTTCCTTTCTGCCTGCTGAGGCTGCTCCTGCCCTGCCTTTTGCACCGCACTTCGGCTGGGTGACGTCAACCCAGCCGGATTCTCAATTGGGCTCTCGTCACCAGCCAAACTATCAGACTCGGACACAGCCGACACTTCTGAGTCCTGTCGTCTGTGACCCGTGCCCTTCTTCGGTAGCAGACACTCTTGACTGGTCCCCGCCATCGACATCGTCCTCGTGTTCAACGACCCCATTCTCATATGTCTCCCTCGGTTGACTCCACCATTCATACTTCCTGCCCTCAATCTCTTCTCGGTCGATTTTAGGATCTCCGATAGCGTCGAATCCGTACTCTGCGCTCTCGATCTCCCCCGTGCTACAGCCCTCGGCGGAGTCTGAGGCAGCGACCTGTGCGGTGGTGGAAGAGGAGCCACTCTTTGCTGAAGCTGGACTTGAGGCTGCTGCTGCCCACAGCTGCCAACCATGGATCCAACCGCGTTCCTCCTCACAATACCCCCTTGGGCCCCAGCCACTACGGCTTTACTAGGCGGCTCAGGTAACAATCTCCCCGCTCCGGCAAACCCGGCTCCCAATCTCAAGCACCCATACCCCTTGATCTTGTCGCTTCCCAATCCGATCTCGGTCTTTTTCTGCTCTTGCTGTTGTACCCAGGCCTTTGCCGCAGCAGAGTTACTGCCGGAAGGATATCCGTGGACAGTGTGATGAACTCTAGGCAAGGTAGGCTGTTTGTTCAACTCCTGCATCGGCCACGACCCTCTCTCGCCCCTTTTCTTCAAGGACCCTCCCCTGAAGAAACTTCTCTTCGGCATCTCTACCACGGAAGCAGTAGAAGCAACAGGACCATGAAGTAAATCCTCATCAAGCCAGTTAGGCTTTGATCGGTTACTGAAAGCCCTTTCTAACTTCTTGGTCTCGGAAGCCGGCCAAGCACAAGACTGGCTCCTCCCCAACCCTTTACCCTCTCCCTTCCCCTTCGTAGCTTGGTCACCACCTTGTAAGAGTTGATCGTCATCTTCCTCTGTCAACCTCCTGAGCATCGCCTTTTCCCTCTGTCTCCCCCACAAAACAGGCAGTGACCGATGCCTCTTCTGCTCCCCTCTGTCTTCAGCATCGTCGATAGCCATGCTCGCCAATGACAAAGCGCTGATCTCAACGACTGCAAAGCCTTCCTTGCTACCCCCAAACTTCTGAAGCCTGTTCCTGTCTCCTCCGGAAGTGGTCGAAGCGATGTGGCTGCGTTCGGTTTCTGTCGAGTCACCGGCTCGAATCTCTGGCATACCGCTCAACCGTGCCGTTAGACGCCTCTGGGCAGACCGTTTTCTCTTTCGGAGATAAAGCAGCAGCAGTGCTATGGCAACACCGACCGAAATGGCCGAGATAAGGAGTATCACCACTAATCCTGTAGCGCTCATAAGGGGGTTGAGAGTAGAGGGCGCATCGGACTGCGAGGCTGACCCCGAGCCAGCGTGGTTTTCTGGAGATGGTGACATTTTTGGTTTTTTATCTCATCGATATCATTAAAGGAGTGAATAATACTAAAAGGAATGATCTCAATCAAAAAGAAAAAGGAACGTTATGGGTGGTTGGTGATGTTAATGTTCGCTTCAGCCGACAGCCCCCCCAAGTGGCGATTGTAATGTACGAAGAGGAGAAAGAGACAACAAGAAACAGCCTGGTGAGTAGCGGGGTGGCGAGAGCAACTGTTAAGAAAAGAGTCGGCTGGTCGTCGGCACATATCAGATGACAAGGGGAAGAGAGGAATGTAGTCGTGCCGAGCAACGCCATTCCAGGCTTTCCTCAGCTGAGACATTGCGTTCACGACCAGCGCCACAGGATAGCGGGGAGGAGAGCAGGAGAATCACTGGAATGAGTGGGTTAAATGAGGTAAACAAAACCGCTGACATGTTCGATCCCCTACCCACGGTGGGATTGAAAACTCTTTTGTTTTGTTGCCGATGTAAACAGTTTTGCGATGTTTGTTGACTATTCTTTCTCTGCATCAATCTTTCAGGGGTGGGAAAGATGATGACCGAACTGACGTGCTTACGTCTGTATGTCCATTGGGTCAGTACTTATGAATTGTTGGCGGGAGAGGAGAGAGGAGAAGCTGCAGTCGCGGCAAGACATTCACCAAAGGTCTAGACCTCAACCTCTCACGACCAACACACCCTCACCATGAGCTATCACACTTCACATGAGCACCAGACACCGATAAAGACAAGCGTTGAGTAACCTTCTTGTACAGAAAACGCAAAGGCACAATAGGTATCTCGACATGACATGATAAAACCCTTCCTCAGCCAGCTGCACTTTTTAACACACCTCCCTTTCATCATCCTTGGTAGCAATCGATGCGAATACACCAGGTACAACCACTTTCAATGCACCAACAGCAACAAAACAATGCAGACAATGAATTCATAACAAAAGAAAAGAAAAGAAAAAAAGCTTCCTCTGATTTCATGTCATAATGTAGGTGTAAAAAAAGAAGAACCTTCGCTGAATGCTCCCATTTTAACCCACTCGCCCCCTTTCCCCCATACCAGGTTTCACGTAAAAACACATCCACAAATTCCCCTAGTATCCACAGTGAAGAGAATAGAAGCACCGAGTCTCGTCTTCAAAAAAGACTGGAGAGATAGAAAAAGATATGACCATAACCCATATGTGCAGCTGGTAGATCATGGATCCTTACACCTCGACAAGAGTCAATCCTGTTTAGTGTGATCCGTGCCTGTGGCGGTGGAGGTGGTTAAGCTCACGGCGAGCCCTCTGGGCACCAAGGGTGGCCGTCACGGTGACAGTCTTAACCTCGGTGACAGCAGCCAGCATGACATACTCCACGGTCTCGATAACGACAATCTTGCTGACAACCTTGCCGTTGGTGACATAGTCGGTGCGAACAAGTTCGTAGCCGGATGGGATGGGAGCCTCAGAGGGAGTAGGGGTGGGAGTCGGGGTCGGCTCAGGCTCGGGCTCAGGCTCGGGCTGAGCAAGGACAGTGACCTTGACCTCCTCGGAGCTCGAGCTGGAGGTGGAGCTAGGGGCATCACCGTTGAAGATACCGCCAGGCTGGTAAGCCGAGGAATCAGCGGGCTGGTAGGTGACGGTAGGAACTGGAATATGGCTGTTCTGCTCCGAGCCCGGCTGCTGGGCATTCGCAGGAGCCGGTCCGTAACGGATAGCAACATCTCCAGGAAGTGAAGTGCCGCATTTGCCCGTGACTTTCTCATTGGCAATAGCTTCGGGAAGCTCAATCTTGCAATTGCGCTGCTCGTCCTCGCTTTGCAGGTTGAACAGAGGGCAGGCAGTGAGCAAGCCGCTGGGGTCAGTGCAGGTTTCCACAGCCTCCTGCAGGAAATCCTCGTCCCAGCCGCTGGCGAAGTCACCATGGAAACCGAAGCCTATAGCTGTTAGCAGGTCTCTCGAACTGGGAAAGAAGTTCAACACATACCTTGAGGATCACCGTTGGCAATAACAAACTCGCCAGGTTTGCCCTGGAACTTGTGGGTCTCATAGATGATCTCAAACATCAGACTGGGAAGCTTGGTGTCAAATCCCTTGGGGCACCACCCATCCGTAATAAGGTCGGGATATGCAACATGAGATCTGTGGTTGGCCGAGTCCAAGTCCTTGCCGTTCCAGCACGACGGGAACATGAGCTCCAAGCGAATACCGTCGGGGCAGTTGCCATCGAGGTAACCCTTCTCAGGGAGATAGTGGCGCACCAGGGCACCCTCAGGCTGCTTTTTGTAGTCAAGGCAGTTGAAGCCAACGGCACGTTGAGCAAGATCCTCCTGGCTCGTCTCACCGAGCATGGCCCATAGGGACTTCTCGGGGTCAGCATCCTTGAAGTTGCGGGAGCCGATGGAGTAGTTGCGGCGGTTGCTGTCGCCCGCAACCATGCGGAAACCGTTGGGGAATGCCTTGAGACCCTTGTCGGGGTTTCCGGCATCCTTGTTGAGAAGGTAGTAGCTAGCGGGCGGTGTTAGTCGACAAGAATTCTCGGGATAGTCGATCGAGGGACCCAAAACTTACGCAAGCATACCACCAGCCTGTGTCACCTCTTCGAAGGTACCATTCTCGTGCTTGAAGTACATCTGGGGAGACCAGTAGGCCGACTTGTCTTCGACAGCAGCGCAAGAAGTACACGAGCCAGCAATGAGCTCGGCATGTCCCGAATTCATGCTGAAACCTATATTAGGAGTTAGATACTCGAGTCTGCGCATGATTCATTGCTGGAGTAGCAAAAAGCAAGATACCTACCATTGGAACCAAAGATGGCATGGGCGTGCTGGGAAACCTTGCCAGGGGAGACAATAGGATCTAAACGGGCCAAACCCGCGCGACCACGGCATTCCATGCGCCAGAAAGCCTCGGAGAGGCCGGCGGAGGCGAGAACCGCCGCGAGAGAGGCTTTGACCTTCATTTTGATGGAGTTAAAGGAGTGACTCTGGTAGGGATTGCAAACGGTAAGACTGCCGTTAAAAGAGCGCGAGAAAGGGTCGAAAATTGATGCTGTTCAGAAGTTGCTGCCGAAAAGACTGTTCTAGTAGAAACTCTTTTTGGCAAAATACTGAGGGGACTTGACAACAAAACGATCCTGGCGTTTCGACAAATCTAAGCGGGCGTGTGGTTAGCCTTGGGGTGCAAATTCGCATGGCGAGCCAGTGAGGGAAAGTGCCCTGAACAGCAAGAGAATGGGGATCCGGTCAACTGACCGCTATTGTGCAATTGAGCGGCTTTTTGGATGCTTGAGATGAATGGCTTGAGGTGGCCATTGATTGCTCGTGGGGCAGGGCATATGCTCGAGTAACATACCAATTCGATCCAGTCGAGGCGAGTTGTCGTTTGTCAGGAATGGCACGCAGAAGTCCAACCACCCGATTTCAGATGAGCCTGTGACGTCTATTCCACTCCCAGTTCTGGAGGTTATTGGAATATTTGCTGGCGTTGGCCGTGAGTACCTGCGCTGGCGCTGAATCAGATTTGTCGTTTGTCGGTGGCACAGAAACTGCGTCGTCGTGGAGGGAGTCGGTTCGAGTCGCAAAAAAAAAAAAAATGAAGAGCACCAAGAATCGAAAACCCGCAGTCAACAACACAAAAGAATGAATGCAGTTAAAAGAATGAGTGATGGACTCGAATGCGAAGGAGGCACCGAGTTACCTTAGGTAAATGAGCGTGGGTCCCAAAGGGAAGCGAGAGTGAGAGAGTGAGTGAGCAGTGTGTTGTTGCGGGTAAGAAGGTCCAGGTCAACAGACTCGGGTTGGAGGGTCGTCGCAAAAAAGGCGAGAGAAGGGAGTCGTCGCAAAGGGAGGACGGCGGAATAAGACATGCAGCTCCCGCTGAAGATAAAACGCCAGGCCACTGAAGAAAACAGGGCCTTGGAATTCGGGAGCCCACGACCCAGGGGAAGGACCCCTTGCCGGCTGTTACACAGGACGCTCTTTCCCGAAGCGGCTCTCAGGCACAAGAAGACGACCTGTGATTGGCCGGGTGGGGGTGACAAGGCCTTAGATGTTGGGATTAAAGGGGACGATGCTCCAAGGATCCGTTACCCATAAGCCGTGGGGGCCTGGCTAAGAAGAGGAGATGGGCCAAGTGATTGACGATTCTAATCGTAGTTAATATTATGAAAGACCGCTGCTCTTGTTTGCGTTTAACAGAGAAGGCCCATGATTAGCAAGGTTGGAGGAGTCTTGGTGAGTCTTGGAAAATGGAAAGCCTTGCCGACATCCATGCCATCCTCTCGAAGCTGTCAAAGTCCCCAGCATTTGCTACCTGCCTACAGTAGATATACCACAGAGAGCACCTCATTTCGGGCCGCGAGGTTACGGGAGGTCAAAGACGACAGCAGCACTTGTGATCTTTGACCGAGATACACGTGTTATCTCTCTTGGTCTTGTTGTCCCGACCTGCGTCCCCGGTGGCTGCATTGAGGGTCGGACAAGCTGTAATTGCCATCTCGTTGGGCCATCCAATCTCATCCACTCGCAAACAGCTCCACTTGCAATCATCATCACGCACTTGGCTGCATCTCACACAACAGCACATGCGCTGTACCTGCGTTAGTCTGCCGCAGTTTAACCACCCTCCTGGTCACAGCATTTTTTATCGTTCTGCTGGTCTAGTGAAAACTCAGGTGAGCAGGTGTCGGTGTTCCGCATCAGATTGATGGATAATCGTCTGGGAATACCGTTGCATGAGGATTAGCCGCACGCCCGCCGCATTGCTGGTGACTGGTGACCGCGGCGGTGGCGCGCTCCCCGTTGCATCAAGCGGGGTATCCCGGTAGCCTTGAACATGCACGCCAGATAAAATGCAAGGGGCTTTGGTTCAAGCCAATGACGAAGTTGGCGTTCCTGAAACGAGTTTCAAGCTTGTCGTTGCGCTAGGTTATTCCAGCGTTTTACCCGGTCCCAAACGCCCAACATGGCCAATCACAGCCGTGAATAGCATATTCTTGCCCAGACCTCAACGGCACACCCGAAGTTTCCGTCGCGCCTTGGGCCCAAGAACCCAAGAAACACCATCTTCTCATGAATGGCATCCTGCTTCCCCTTTTCTGACATTCGCTCGCCGGCGCTTGCCGGCGCTACGAAAGAGGGAATTCTTAGTGTTGATGAGCCAGGCGGTTGGACGGTTGGAGGGGAGTGAAACACAGAGGTGATGTCGTGGTGCCGGTCGTCATTTGCCGTTTCCCCTCTCCTTGCGGATCAACCGATCATCGAGCTCTCCCAGGGTCTTGGTTCAACAAGAAAAGCGCTCATCTCATTCCCCAGCGGCGGTTCATCGCATCACCTTGACGCAGCTGCCCGCAGAGAATGCAGTCACGTGGTGATATTCGTTGTATCAACACTCTAACACATGAGGAGTGTTCGATAGGTAACGAGTGGCTGGTGTCATATCGGCAGTGGATGGGTGTACCGTGTGTGAGTGCGAGTGTACTGCGTAATACCCAAGGAGTGCGAGCTTCGTCTGGACCTATTCCTGGTTCCACATACGGCGCATCTTGATTGCTTACGGTTGGATGTCACAGGCGATCGCTACAGCTCCGCCGCTGGTTGTTCGGATGACAGTATTTATTTATGGTGATATCTGATATCAAATATGCGAGGCATGATTCCCGTTTCTGCACCCTGCAAAGCAACCAAACTTAGGTTGGTTCACGGTTCTTGGCAAAAAAGAGAGGTTTGCCGTTTGTATGTATGTACTACCTCTTGGCGTCCGAACCCCTTCCCAGGTCATGCTGCCCCTGAGAGCTAGGTGGACTGTGCACGATGTTCGGTTGGCGGCACGTGTGTGGGTGTTTTTGATGCCGGTGGTGTGGCTGGTGGGCCGTTTTGCCATGGTGACCCACATTTGCGCCGCACCTTAATGCTGCCACCTTCAAGCGCTCAGGGCTGACGGGGTCGCGGCGGCCGGCAGGTTAGCCAGGTGGCATTCAGGGATGAGTTTAGGCGGTGTTAGGGGCCGATTGATGGATGGTGTGGCGCACCTGACAGCCCAGTATCAACCACAACATTGCTTGCTTGTTGCATGATCCACGATAAACAAACTACGTGTTGTCTCTTGCTTGCGCCGATCCAAGTTCAAGCCGTAGCTCCTCAACTACGCCAGATGCCGTGACCGCCCCCCAATCACTTGTACGATGGATGATCTCTTCGACTTGAGCTGGACAGCACCCGAAGCCGGCAAGAAGCCCGCGCAACCGACGCCGATCTCGAACCCCGCGACGTCCAACCTCTACCCTTCGCTGCGCCCGACTCCTTCGCCGTTCAACTCGGGGCGCAACACACCACTCTCAGGTCAAGGATCTGGAAATGTTGGTGCTAAAGTTCCCGCCGCTAAGCCCGCACAGGACAGCTTCAGCAGCCTTCTCAGCTTTGGACCTGGAAAGAGTAACGCGAATCTGAGTCTAAAAGAACGACAGGAACAGCTGGAAGCAGAGAAGCGTAAAAAGGAAGAGGAGAGAAGGAAGCAGGCCCAGTCAGGGTTTGGGGATGGACGTTTCTTCGACTCGCTAGGACAGAATCTCTCTGGATCCCACAGTTCCTTGAGGACACCATCGCCGGCGATAGCTGCACCACCACAAATAGGGACACCGACCATAAATCCTGGATTGCGGAAGGGGACAAACACTTCGGATGGAGACGAGGATCTGTTTGCAGCGTTCAATGCCAGCACCAAGGTCGATAACTCGAGCCACTACCCACCGCCCGCTTCACACACTCCTTCGCCAGCGCCAGCGTTGGACCTCACCGATCCAGGAGCTTGGGGTAAAACAGCAGCTCCGGCACCTAGTGCTGGAGGGTTTGGCGACGATGATGATGATCCGTTCGGACTGAGCCAACTCAAACCGAAAGCTAGCACTCCCGCGCCTCCACCGCCTGCAGATGATGACTTCGACATTTTGGGAGATTTAGGTAAGCCGGTAGACCAGGTCAGAAAACAACCAACACCAGCTCCGACATTCTCGCGAGAACCCGAACCCGGAAAGGCCATAGAGGATTCGTCCTCGGATTCTGAAGATGATCAACCACCACCACAACCTTCCCGGCCAGCAAGACCATCAGATGATCCATTTGACAGAGCTGTTGCGCAGCTTGTTGACTACGGATTTACCCCTGAAAATGCCAGAAGAGGACTTACTGAAAGCGGAGCTGGACTCAATGTTCAGGCGGCTGTGAACTGGCTTCTTGATGATGCCCATCGCCAGGCAAAGGAAAAGTCAAAGTCAAAGGGGCAGAGCAGCTCGCGGGAACAGCCTTCCAGGGGCAGCGGAGAGCGCGCTTCAAGTCAGTCAAGGAATGACGAGCCAACCTGGTCGAGGGAGCGTAATGTCTCTAGGAGTAGAGAGAACCAGTCTCCAGCGTCCATGGATGGCGACTTTGCGAAAACTGCTGCTGCTGTGGGTACAAGTCTATTCAAGACGGCCAACAGCCTCTGGAAGACAGGACAGAAGAAAGTGCAGAAAGCCGTTGCTGAATTCCAACAGGATGGCGATCCGAATCAACCGAAATGGATGCGGTCTGGCCAAGACCTTTCAGGAGGCGACGCCAGGAGAGAAGTACCCGATGTCACAAACGAAGCCATGATGTTAGAAGGCGGCGGCCCACCTCCTAGGAAACCAGGAAGACCTGGTGTTGATAGTAGACCATCGAGTAACGCACCATCCCGTGATCGATCCCCAGCTCTGCCAGTCCGTCCTGGGTCAGGTGCTCAAGGACAAAAGTGGCAACAGGCCCCTCAGCCATCCATGGACCCCCGTGCTCGACTTGGTAGGCTTGCCGCTGAGGATGAAGCACAAGCCTATGTCAGTCCAGCACGGAGGAAGAAGGCGACGCCCCAACCACAGCCAACACCAGCACAGCCTGAAGCAGACCTGTTATTTGGTGCCTCGGCAGCATCAAAGCCACGACCTACAGCTCCATCTCGGTCACCTCAACCTTCTCCTGCTCCTCGTCTCGCAGCTCGTTCATCACCGATGCCGAAACCTGCTCCTACGCGCCCACCACGTCAGATTCCTCCAGTATCGGCAATCGCTCTGCAGTCATCCACACAACATCGCCTTCAAGGCACTGCGCACTTCAAGCGTGGCGACTACGCATCAGCCCATACCTCATATGCCTCCTCCCTTGCCGCGATTCCCAAAGACCACCCGCTCGCGATTCTCTTGCTTTGCAACCGCTCCCTCACAGCCCTAAAAACAGGCGAACCTCGCCAAGCAGTCGAGGATGCCGACAGTGCCGTCAAGCTCATTGGTCCCGGCAAGGGCGAAGGCGAGCACGTTGAGGTCCAAAGCGAAACGGGAACCACAGAAAAGCGAGACATGCGCGAGCTCTACGGCAAGGCCCTTGCCCGCAAAGCCGAAGCTCTCGAGCAGATGGAAAAGTGGGCTGACGCCCTCGCCGTCTGGCAAACATGCGTCGAGTCCGGTCTCGGCGGTGCTACCGCCGCGGCAGGAAGACAAAGGTGCCAGAAAGCGCTGGCGCCCAAACCCGCTCCTCGTCCTGCCTCTGCTCGTCCTGCCGCAGCGCCTGCCCGTCCAAGACCGTCAGCCACCACCGGTCAGAAGAGTGCCGAAGCTGTTAGGAGACTGCGGGAGGCCAACCAAGCTGCCGAGAAGGAGGGTGACGAGAAATTTCAACTGGCCGATAAGGTCGACGCCAAGATTGCAGCTTGGAGAGAGGGAAAGAGGGATAATCTGCGGGCGTTGCTGACGAGCTTGGATACTGTGCTGTGGGAGGGCAGCGGGTGGAAGAAGGTCGGCCTGCATGAATTGGTCATGGCAAACAAGGTCAAGATTGTCTACATGAAGGCTATTGCTAAGACGCATCCTGACAAGGTATGTTTTCTTCACGTCAATGGAAACGGGCATGATGGCTGACTGGAATGATTACAGATTGTGCAGGACGCGACCACTGAAGTCCGCATGATCGCTGGGACGGTGTTTAGCACGCTCAACGAGGCGTGGGATAAGTTCAAGGCAGAGAACAAGCTCTGATTTGGGTGCAAGCACGGAGTTGGGAAGCGTAGATTAAAATACAATCAGGAAAATGAATAGAATATCACATCGTGTATGACCTACCTACCTAGCTCTAGCTGAGGCGGTTGGAATAAGTCGAAGATGGATTTGCAAAAGGATAATGAAAAAGTACAAAAATTGAACCTCAAAAGGAATCGATCCCTCAGCCAGGGCATTCCAGCTCCAGGCCTCATCGGGTGGGGGGTGGGTTTCCGAGAGATCAGAGCAACCGCGCCTCAGGTTTAAAGGAATCCACGATCTGTCGCGGTTGACCGTTGCGCCATCTGGTCTGGCCACTCCTTTACTCTCAGATATTAGGGTCTGCGAGAACCGGACCTATAAAGCGGTGGCAGGAGCAGTCGTGGTCCGGCGTCGACAGTGTGAAGAATAGCAGCACCGCACTTTTGGACTGTGAGCAACCTGGGATGATATGTCAACACCGGTCTAGCACAGGCATGTTTGAAACCAGTTAATATTCCCGCCTGCCGTCTTCCAACCACACCTGTTATATTATACCAAAACAAATTTCCCATGCTATATCAACACCGAACCAGTGCCCATGCAACAAAACAAAATCATGTATGCTCAATTCATTACCCACAACCGCGAGACACTCGGGATTATTAGGTCAACGACCCTGTCACAACCCCAAGCTCTTCCTCACCCCTTCCCTCACCCGCTCTTCATACTCGGCCCTCCTCTCCCTCCACATCTTCGCCGCCTCCACATTTGCCGGGCTCTCATCGTTTGGTTCCGCCAGCATGCTCATCACCGAGATCAAGATCTTCTCCACGCTCTGGATCGGTGACCACCGCTCGCTGGCGTGCTCGTAGTGGTTTGGGTCGTCTCCGGGTGGGTGAAGAATCGAGATGCAGACGAGGCCGGAGGGGTAGACTATTTGTTCTTGTTAACTAGCTATTCATGATGCCAGCTCGAACCCGGAAGGGGGAACTTTGGTACCTACCATTAGGATGCCAGACATCGCAAAGGAACTTCATCGTCGGCGGCGCAAGCGGGTAGTCCTTTGGGAACTTGAGTTCTGCCGCAAACACGCCCCCTTCGAAGGGTGTGCCTTCCGGCCCTTGGATCAGAGCTTCCCAGTGGAGGAGGTCGTCTTCTGATACCGGGCCGGCGGTGATGCCTTCGGGCGGGTTGTTCGTCAAGGCGCGGTACTCTTGAAGGAGCCGGCGGTGGGCGGTTGAAGCTGCCATTGTGCTCGGCTTTTGCTTTATCGAGGGTATATAGCGTATGTATTAGTAGTAATCAGAAGGAGAGATGTGTTGCTGTAGACTCGATGGACGTTTAGATCTACCTACTGGCGGGGTTCGTTGACACGAGGTTCAAAGACAAAGGTGGCGCTGATGGACAGGGGCACCTGGCTCGAAGCTCTGACCAGGGGGGAGACTGGAAAGCTGGGGCGGCTTGGCAAGGAAACGGGTAGCTGGGAAACTGCCGGAAAGATCCGGCAAAATGACGCTAATGTTTCTGGAGCCGGGGGGGAGCTACCTGACCTTGACCTTATGTAGGTAGCTCGGCATCTTGGACGTTAATTCGCGATTTTGAGGTGCAACACCGAGAACAATTTTGGCAACCTCAATTCGCCATGGCGCCAACGTTGGCGCTCAAACGGGCGCTGGGAGGAGGAGTAGGAGGGAGAAGCCCTGGGCTGTTATCGAGAAGATCGAATGCGATTGACAGGGCTTCGATATGTCTGCTTTGTTCCTTGTCAACACGACCCCTCACTACTCCACGACGACGACCGTTGCCATTGCGAGACCAAGCCAGCAGATCGTTGAGCGGTGCGCGCAGTTTTCACACCTCCGATACCTCAATACCGCCTACACAACACCTACAAGAACAGCAAGCAGTTGAACCTCCCCGCGTGAAGCTAGCTCGCCTCCTACGAGAGTTGCAAATACAGATCCCCGAATACGTTAAAAGTGAACGTCTCAACCTCGCCTTGCGCAACTTGTCAGAACCTCCGGGGCAAGAGTCAATACGGGTCGCAATCCTAAATCCTGCTAGAGACAATGGGAACGAGGACACGGAGGCTTCCAAGAGTCTCCTACGAGCTGCTCTGGCCGACGAACTCGGCGAGCAGGCAATATGGGAGGCACAACTCGAGCATCACAACCTCGCCGAGGAGCCTTTGATCGTACGGGTGAAGGCGTTTGGGGAGGAAGAAACAGCACCCGAAACAGAAGTGCCAACTACCTTTCCCGAGATCACGGCCTACTCGCCAACCCTCGGCCGAAATAACCTCGAGCTGTTACTGGCGAAGTTCAGACCACAGGCGGCCAAGACTGCGGAGGAGTTGGAGGCAGAATTGCTTGTGCCTGGAGTTCAAACAACCAAGCCCACAGCGGTGATTTCAACACCACAGACGACCTTGATTCCCTCAGCCGTACACATGACGTTATTGGTTGGCAATGGTTTACGAGGAGCGCTCAACGCCCTCGAGCTTGCCAAGTCCAACCCTTCACCCGTGATCAAGACCGCTGTAAACCTAAAGTCGGGCCTCGCAACGAAGGAAGACCTCGAAGCCCAATTCCACCAATATTCATACTCCCCATCACAACCTCACGGCCTCCTCGATCCCAATAGCGGCCTCCCCTTCTTCACTGTTGACTCTTTAGCTGCCATTGAAGGCCTCGGCGCTCTCCGCGCTGGCAGAGCAGAGGTATTCAGTGAGCTCTGGACAGAAGGCAACGTGAAGCAAATCCGGGACTGGCTTAAAGCCAACACGGAATCGGGCGAGAAGATTAAGCCCCCAGTACAGCACCTCATCCGGTCTCTTCTATCCAGAGCGAAGGAAGGGCTCCAACAGCAAGAAAAACAACAGCACCTTTTGCAACACTCCCATGCCTCCCTAGTTGAGATTGAAGCAACAATCAAGCGCCTCGACCAAGAGATTGTCGCCTGGGCACAGTCCGCCCACGAAGAGCTCCAGACCCAACTCGACTTTGCCTTTTCAGACCGGCTATGGAAAAGTCTAAGCTGGTGGAAGCTCTTCTGGAGAGCCGATGATGTCACGCTCAACACTTGCGAGCTGGTCACTTCTTACTTTCTGCCCAAGGCTGAACAAGAGGTAATCTACCTCGCTGGCAAAGTGGCTGCCTCTTTTCCTACCGTTACTCCCGCAATCACGTACCCGGCTGAGCCAGAAGAGAAACTGGTGGCCTCCCCCGCGTTGACTGTGGTGGAGGTTGAACACCACGGGAAATGGCCTAGCCAGATTACCTCCACAAAACGGTACCTCCTCGACACCACCGTCCCTGCCCTCCAGGCACTCGCCCAGAAGCTGGTCGTTCAATCAGCTTCCCTGGCTGGGCTGAGCTCAGTACTGGCCGGCCTGGTGTACTTTAGTGGGTTCGGCGCGTACGAATGCGGTGCGATTGCTGCGTTGGGGCTGGTGGTGGCGTTGAAGAGGATGCAGAGGAAGTGGGACGACGCGAGAGATTACTGGGAGGAGGAGGTGAGAGAGGAGGGGAGGAAGGCGGTGAAGAGGGTGGAGGGACAGATTGCGAGGGGGGTGGGGGATGTGCTTTATAAAGAGGTGAAGGCGGAGGAGACGGGTGGAGCGAGGGAGAGGAGGGCGAAGGAGATTTTGGAGGAGGCCGAGGAGGTTTTGAATAAGATTGTAAGGAGGTGAAGAATGCTGCCCGGTTCTGTGAATGCCTAGATGAATAGAGAGACAAGAGAGGGGAGTGGGCAACGAATGTGAAAACCTAGAGACCAAAAAGGGGGAGGATGTATATAGGATTGTATGATATGTTTTCTGCTCGGCTGGGCAGTGAATAGGCTGCGCTTTTGCATTGCCCGTCCTCAAGTTCGAGGCACCATATCACCGTCGGATTTCGAACAAATCCGATTTCCACACATGTACCATCATCTCCCAGAAGAACATTCCGCACCATGATATCTTTCACTTTTTAACTCTGTTCTCTTGCGCTACCATGTTTTTGAATAAAAAGCCCTGAACGCCAAACCAAACAACCGGTTCCATAAAATCCCACACCCAAAGTATCTTGCCCTCCCCCCAAAAAGGCCCTTTTTACCGCCCTCCCCTGGGAGGTCCGCCAGACGCCCTCGCCCTGGACACCGTCGCCCTGCCTCTGGCCAACCCGACACCCCTCCCCCTCACGTTCCTCGACCTGAACATGGGCGCGTTCCGGAGCATGTCGGGCACGATGAAGAAGCGGACGTGGGAGCCGCGGATGTAGACCTGTTCGAGGTGGGAGACGCGGCCGTCGCGGGCCGTGACGGTGATGTCCTTCAGCTGGACGTTCATGTTGTCCTCGGCCTCGATGAGCTTGCCGCGGTAGGTCTGGCCGGAGGTGATTTCGAGGGTTACGATGTGGCCCTGTATTGATTAGTTAGAGTGGGTGGGGGTGAAGTAGATGAATTGGGGAGGGGGGAGAGGAACGGACTTGGGCCTCGTTGAGGAGCTTGATGGGGATGCCGATTGTGGAGGTCATTTTGCCAATTTGGTTCTGGTCGCTTCTATGGGGGATGAGGGAATGGGGATCTGTATGCGCGACGCTCTGGGGTTGGAAACTGTGCAGTTACGTCGTCGTGAATTGGCTGGTTTTGGTTGGTGGTTTGGGTGAAATTGACGATGGCGGAAGCTTGTCGCGTTGCAAGCAGTGGCAGTTGTTGGCGCGGTGGAGCTTGTTGAATTCCCAAATTTCAGCCTTGCTAGGCCCCACTTTTATGCTTGGGAATGGCTTCCAGTATTCAGCCTCGCTCACTTCACATCTTCACGTTTTCATAAGCACCAAAAGATAAAAGAGAAAAAAAAACTACATATATCTGTCATCCCGCCTCGTAATCTACATATATCCATCAACCGTCATCAATGCTTCCTGGGTATCGTATAAACTTGGGTATCTCTTGAAAACGCAACGGAAATAAAAGGGAAACCGATGCAATCCACCCAAACTGATAACAGAAAAAGAAGCATCCCTAACGCCCACCACCCAACCCATTTCAAGAAACTGAAAACACAGGCTCAAGCCAAGCCTTTCGCGTAGCACTTCCAAATCGGACCAAAGTTACCCCTGCGCTTGATGACCACCGAGAACCTCTCATCCTTCTGTGCGAATCTGCTCTCTCTGCCCTTCAACATCTCCTCCTTCTTCAATCGCTCCAGAACCCGCCAGTCAAACACAGGGATAAACTCGTGTTCATCCCAGTCGCGCTTCTTGAAGTCGTAAGACTTCACTTCCTGCAAAAACTCTCGGGTGGCCTCCTCTCTCTCGGCCTCGACGAGGATGAGCCTCTTCGTGGAGGCAAATTCAGCAGCAGTCCAGACCTCGGGGTCATTGATAAACTGTTGAACACCGTGAATTCGGAGGAGATCCGCAATGTATGGGGTGTTGGCGACGCAAGGAGAGAGTAAAACGCTGTACGAAGCCAACTCGCATGAAATCGGCAGACTGATGCACCGATGACTTATAACGCTGACTTCGTCATCGGGGAAATCCGCAATTCTAGGAACTGACGCGGACGGTTTCTTCCAAACTTTCGCGGCGGAAACAGACGGCTCCTGGTGCGCAACGACCTCCGCATGACCAGCAGCGGGCGAAGCGATGGGTGGGCTGGGCTGGGGGCGCAGGATATTGAAATGACCCATGCGAGGTCCATGGGCCCGCTGAGAACTATGACGGATTTCGGCGAGCGGCTCTCTAGACGCGCTCGCTACCATACCGGTGTTTGGGGCCGAGTGAGCATGTGTACGGCGCGGGACCTTGCTCTCTTGGTCAAAACCCAGCTCCAGGGCATCGGCGGATCGCTTCCGAGCCTGGAGATTGGCGCCCGCGAGCAAACGGTTCTCCCGCGCGAGCGAACGGTTCTCATCAGCGGCATTCTCATCTGATCATCGTTAGTACACTGACTATCCTGGCTGAATTCGAGCTCTTACCTTGACCATCGTCGGTGGTAGAGGGGCCCGACTGTGTTCTGGGAGCACTGATGGTGCTGGCGCCTGTGTGGAAATGACCGGGATCACGAGGGCTCGCTCCAACTGGTGATCCGGCCGATGCAGTGTTGCGGTCTTGAATCGAGGTGCGCTGCGAGGGGGTCGCGGGAGCTGCCGTCGACTGGCTCGAGGGTTCGACGCCCTCGAGGCTGGCGATCCAGGTCAGGACCTCCTGGGAATCATCGTGAGACGCCATGGTTTTCTCTTGCTCAGCCAGTTCTTGAAGTTCTGGGAAAGAAATGGTATCGTGAAAGGTTCTGTCGCAGTGTACTTTGTTGACAACAGGAAAGCGTGGGCTCCAGAAACCAGTGTTGCCCTCTTTGTCGAAAGAAAAGCAGCGAAGGTCAACAACCGGGGGCGTGGGGAAGATAATAACTGGCCGTCGCCCCTCGTCGATGCCTGGCTCGACCCGCAAATCAATAGCTGGGTTTTCTGCCACCGAGATAGCTTCCGGGTTGACATAAGCGACCAGAGTCTCGAGCTGCGACTTGTTGAGCTCTACTACGTTGGTAACAACAAACTTTGGTTTCTTGCCAAACCGTCTAACCTCCTCCTTGTTCTCCAGACAGCCCACATAGAAGTGAGTCCACTTCAGTCTCGGGATGTTGTATGCTTTGGCCCGGGAGGCGTCATAACGGGCACCAACAACTGCAAAGCCCCCAATGTCTCCGAAGTTGCCTATGTACTCTTTCTTGAGTTTGATGATGCAACATCTGTAGGGCTTTCGCATGATGCCAAAGTCGAAATAGGGGTCATCTGACTTGAGGACGAGACCCTCTCCCTTGGCCGTAATGCACTTTGCAAAGGCACGGCGCAAGTCTGATTTGGCTGTACGCCTGTCGCAGTCAATAAGAATTCGTTTGACCAAGGCCGAATGACCTGGAACCACCGTGATCAGCTCTTTGAGCTTCTGACGCCTCTCCGAATGTTTAACTGAGAGCAGAGACATGTCGTCAAGCATGAGGATATCATAGTAGACTATCATGAGATGTTCCCATGAATGGGCCCTATGAACGTCAGCATAACATAACAAAAATATAATAAAAAGAGACAAGAGGCATACTGGGAATCTTGCGCAGTTCCAATGAACGACCCGGACCGAGAAACGTGCTTCCTGATCTTGTGGAAGTCTAGAATCCTATGTTCCTAGACAGGGTTAGTAATGATAGTAGTGTGAGTAGGAAAAACACGCATACCTTGTCACTATAGACAACCAGCTCTCCCTCTAATATGCACCCCTTTTTGATAGGACATGTGGGCTTGCCTATGCGCAGGGATTCCCGGATTGCACTTCCACTTCTGTTAGCGTAATCTTTCAGAAAGGGGGCTGGTCGACTTACTCATGCAATTTGAACCGATCCGCTGTGCTGTCTTTGCCGCTTTTCGAGAAGATCTGTATACAGTTCTTCCCTCTGCTCAGGTCGATGTGAATCTGGCAGTATTCACCATCCAGCTTTTCCTCACAGCTGATCCTCCCATGCACCATTCCGAGGCAGTGCTTTATACCCCTGCCTTTGATCCAGGTTTGCCTCCCAACCTTGACCCCCAACGTAGGCTTGAGATACTGTGCTAGCTCGTTTCTCCCGGTCACAGTCCTTTCCCTCCGCTGCTTGTCCAAGATAGCGCCAGCCACGGCGATGTCATCCTGAACCTTCAGAATGGCTGGCAATAAAGGATGTAAGCACCGATAAACTGTTCCCGGATCGATGATAACAGGCTCGTAGTTCTTCAGGATCATTCTGGTCAGCCATTTCGCATCCCGGGCCGACAATCTCCTGTACAAGTCCCCAATCGCCAGCTCCTTGTCCACCGGTGTGCTGCCGCTGCTTGCGACCCCTGAGCTCCTCACACTCGGCGAACTGAACCGACAAGCCGCCGCAATACTGTGAAGCAACCCATCGATTTCCTCCACGGTTACCTCATTGGCCGGAACCGGATTAGGCGTCTCATTCAGGATCCCCTCGACACACTCCGCCAAATCCACACCCGCCTCTGGCCTCGTCCATCTTCCCAGTTGCGCAATTCTCGACCTTCCCAAGATCAAACCCCTGCCGATAAGAGTCTGGAGCTTCTTCTCCCGAATGTTGTAGGCCCTGTCGGTTCTCTTCTCCGGGAGGAGCGTCGACAACAAAGCCGCTGTGTTGAACTCATCGTGGTGAAATAGGCCTTTGTGATACTGAAACCAGTCCTGGACGATAGCCGCAGGCGTTTTCACACCCGAGCGCTTTGCTCGATTGTCCTCTAACTTTTGTAACAGGTCGGCGACGTAGGAAAAAAGGAAAGGCATTTTATCGGTCGGAGCTGGTGAGTATCATGCTGAGACTGAACTGGAACAACATGTATCGAATTGGTGTTTGTAAACGAATACGACGACCGTCCGAGTTGCTGGTGAATATCCTCGAAGACCTCCCTCGAGTAGGCTGAAGCAGAAGAATTGAGAGAAATTGGAGAGCAAGTATTGCTCAGCCCTGGAAGGCTCCAATTGTTCAATTCTTGTCCCACCCAAGCAGACAAAGAGAGGGAGGGTCGGGCAGGCACGAGTCGCGTTGCTGGTTGTATCGGACGGAATGGCTTGGCACGGTGGCACGTGGGCACGTGAAGACGTGTAAGGAGACCGTGTGGTTTCATGGTGAGCACACTGTGTGCCCATTCACCTGCTCACTTCAAGACCGTGTGAATTGGGCACGTTCATTGCTGGGCACTGTTCCGTCATCACCACCAAAGCGCCTCTAGAGTAATTCCGCTTTGAAGTTTCTGGGGAGAGCTCAGATGGACAATTTCCAGGCCTACAGGTAGACCATGACCCCCCTCTGCCATGCTCTAATCCGAACCCACCACATCACCTCCCGCAAGAAGGTCGCCCGTCTCCGCAAGGCAGCCCGTGAGTTCGAGGTCTATGCTCTCCTGAGAAGTGGCGGGTGTCCGGGCATCATGTATTGCAAAGGCACCGAACAAGGCGTAAAAGACTGGGTGGGAACTGTCCAGGTATGACCCCCTTTTTACCCCTTATTCAATCCATTCCCACCAGCTCACAGAACCTTCAGAGACTCCGCTACAAAGACTTCCACCTAGCCTCTAAACCATCCCTCATAGAAGCCCCTGAGAACCAATCCCAAGAACCCACCGGCCTCTTCGAGGTCTCAGCAGTAAACGACTTCGCCGCCGCCATGGAAGCACGCGGCATAAGTAGTTGGTGGAGAAAAGCAATGGACTTTACCTGAAAACCACTCCTTCCTCCAATCTAACCTCATATGTACCCTATCTATCTACCACCACAACCCTCACCCCCTAAACACCCCCTTCACCCTCCCAATCACCCCCGCCATCCAAGGCGTAGCCCACAAACTAACCCCAATCCTCACGGGCAACAAAACCTTGCACACCGCCCACGCCAATCCCACCTCCACTACCAATCTATACCTCCCATTCTCCCTCCAGTGCTCCAACACACCACCTTGAACCTCCGCCTCCTCCTCTGATAGCCACCCCTTCTTCTTGAAATACCTCGCAAACATCTCCACTCCCTCTTTCAGGTACTGGTTATCTCCCAGCGCATCCAGTGGTAGCCAGTTTCCATAATGAAACACTCCCACCAGTCCAAATAATGGCACAATTGCCGTGATTTCATGCAGTATTAGGAATGCTACTACGTGTGTAGTTGGCGCGGAGCGGAGGGAAGTGGTGTATTTCTGTAGGGACGGGGGCAGTTTGGAGAGAATTTGTTCTACGCGGGAGAACTTTTTGGTCTCGGCTCCCGCAGACGGGGGTGGTGGGGGTGGAATAGGGGTATTGGTGCTGGTATTTCTTGGTCGAGGAGCTCGAAAATGGACAGGCCGACGGGGGCGGAGAAGCGGTTGCAGGAATAGAGGGCGCATCGTGGTGGCTCAGGAATAGGGATCAAATTCAAAGAGAATGTCTGTCCTGATTGGGGTGGACAAAGCCCGGTGTTTTTGGCGATGCGAATTGCAATATCAAGCTTGGTGTTGGGAAAGGAGAGCTTGCTTTAGAGAACTGACAAGACATGGTGGAGGGGCCAAGAGGGTTAGGGTTGTACAACTACATGTAGACAGCTTCCAGCTATGGGGAGTTCATTCAACAGGCACGGTGATCGCAAACGTTTTTGAACAACTCAAGTCGGTCTCTATTATTTCCGGAGCTCTATCGCTACACATAAATCAAGAAGACCAGTCAAATTGTCCTTCCCGCGGTGTACGGGCAAGCGATGATATTTCTAGATATCATACGCTTAAGCCTTCTCGTAGACCCAGTCGAAGGCAGCAGACTTGTAGCTGTTGACCTCCTCAGGCTTGAACCAGAGGTCAATCTCCTTCTTGGCGTTCTCGACGGAGTCGGAGCCGTGGCAAACGTTGCGGCCGACATCGATGGCGAAGTCACCACGGATGGTGCCAGGGGCGGAGGCAAGGGGGTTGGTGGCACCGAGGAGGACACGGCCAGTCTTGACGGCGTCACGGCCCTCCCAGACCATGGCGGCAATGGGGCCGGAAGACATGTCTGTTGGTAAAAACGGTCAGCATCTGAGGGGATAATGGTAGGTATCACGAGCTGTCACATACACTGGATAAGACCGGGGAAGAAGGGCTTGTCCTTGAGGTCCTCGTAGTGCTTCTCGAGGTGGGCCTGGCCAGGGGTGACGAGCTTCAAGGCAACGAGCTTGTAGCTGTACCGTGTTGTTAGCAGATGGCCAGAGCTGGGGAGAGCTTCGGCTTGGGTGGGGTCTAGCCCAATCCACGTACCCACGGTTCTCGAAGCGAGAGATGATGGGACCAACGAGGCCACGCTGTATCGGTTATTAGGATCAAACATCATCTGGAAGCTCTATCGTGTTGTCGCGTACCTGGACGCCATCGGGCTTGATAGCAATGAAGCTGTTCACCGTTAGTTCATGAGACTGCGAAATGGCGGGGTAGAAACAAGATGAGAACAAGGATGGCGGGGTAATCGAGGGGCAGCCAAACTCAAAAGGGCTTGAAAAAGAGACAGAAGCTGGGGAAAAGACTTACGTCTGCTCGGAAGACATTTTGGCTAGTTCTTGGGACTCTGGGGGAGAATTGACAAGATGTGGTGATGGAGGAGAGGAAGAAGAGGGAAAAACGGAATTTTGTTCGAAAGCCGCTGGAGCCCGAACAGCTGAGGAGGGTCGGGAGAAGGTGGGGTCGAAACCGTCAGAAAAGACCACAGCCGTTAACACAACGACCCACATTAGGAGGACATAGAATGCAGGAGATTCGTTCCCAAACATTCCCCGATACCTGCCCAGCCAACCACCGCCATCTGGTTGCTGCCGCCTCGGAACAGCTGTGTCTGTACTCGGCATGACGGATCGAATCACAGGCACCCGATGTACCAGGTGCTTCTCTCACAGCTCGACGACAATTGACCGCCTCGGAATCTTCAAAGGTGGCTTGCTGATAGTGACGTTGAAGGTAGCTAAGAAACAGCAATATGTGGATTATCGTCAATGTTTGGCCTCCTAAAAAGAACAACTAATAATGGCGAATGTTGAAGCCGTCTTGAAGAAGATATGGCCTATAATCTTGGAGCCCAATGGCGAGGTTATCCACCGCATCACCAATACATATTCGCCTAAACACCCACTCAGGTGGCTAAAGTCATCATTCAGGGTTAAGGGAGAGTGGATGAAGAAGTTGCTTGGCGGCAGGGTTGGCTATGGGCGGAGCACCAAGCAGGGGCCCGGTCCCTGTCTCAGGAGAAAGGTGGCCAATCCAGATTGGGAGCTTTCAAGATGGGACAGCTTCCCAGTTGCCAACTCAAAACATCCCAACTTTGAACCTGGACTCCCAACGGTGAAAAAGCCATTGAATTTTGTTGCATTTCGGAGTCTACCGAATGCACACGGTGACGGCTTAAACGCCAAATTCCTTCTTTTTCTCGCGTCTGCTCTTTGTTTTCCCGTGTACTCTACAGTGCATTGCGACAGCGCCTTGAGCGTTGCTAGCCGCCGCCATGCACCTCTCAGGCCCGCTGTCCGGGAGGTGGACAGCTTATTTAGGGCTGATATCTACACTTTCCGGAGTCTTTACACCAGCAGGTAGGGCTTGCCATGGGTGCTGTGCATGTTTTGACAACTGGTGATTGACATTGTGTTAGTTGCCGTCAAGGAGCATGATTTCAAGAAGTGCCACCAGTCAGGCTTCTGTTCCCGAAACCGAGCGCTCGCTGACCACGTCCTCTCCTCCAACTCCTGGTCATCTCCATACACCATTGTTCCCGAATCCGGGTCCTTCAGGGATGGGCAGTATCAGGCTACTGTACTGAAGACTATCAATGACAACGGCGATACCGTTCGACTGCCTCTCACCGTTTCTTTCCTCGAGTCCGGCACCGCGCGAGTCACGATCGATGAAGAGAAGAGACAAAAGGGCGAGATTGAATTGCGCCATGACAGCAAAGCCAGAAAAGAGCGCTACAATGAAGCCGAGAAGTGGGTTGTTGTTGGAGGCCTGACTCTCGACAAGGAAGCAAAGGTGGAAGCCGAGGACAAGTCTCAGCTTACCGTCAAGTATGGACCTACCTCCAACTTCGAGGCCGTCATCAAATTTTCTCCCTTTGGAATCGATTTCAAGCGCGACGGAGTTAGTCAGATCAAGTTCAACGACCAGGGTCTTCTGAATGTAGAACACTGGAGGCCAAAGATCGAGAAGCCGGCTGTCGAGAACAAGGAAACCCCCGAAGGCGAGCAGAATCAGGAGAACAAGGAGGAAGAAAAGAAGGAGGAAGAACCTAAGGGCGAGGATGAGAGCACTTGGTGGGACGAGTCCTTCGGCAGCAACACCGACTCGAAGCCCCGTGGCCCCGAAAGTGTTGGTCTTGACATCACTTTCCCCGGCTTCGAGCATGTCTTTGGCATTCCTTCTCACACTGGCCCTCTGTCGCTCAAGACAACGCGCGGTGGGGACGGCAGCTATAGCGAGCCATACAGGCTTTACAACGCTGATGTCTTTGAGTACATCCTGGACAGCCCAATGACGCTCTATGGCAACATTCCTTTCATGCAGGCTCATCGCAAGGGGTCCAGCGTTGGCGTCTTCTGGCTCAACGCTGCGGAAACTTGGGTCGATATCACCAAGGGCAAGGACTCCAAGAACCCTCTGTCTCTTGGTATCGGCTCCAAGACCAGCACCCATACTCACTGGTTCTCGGAAAGTGGCCTTCTGGACGTCTTTGTCTTCCTTGGCCCAACTCCCAAGGATCTCACTGCCAAGTACGGAGAGCTCACTGGCACTACCACCATGCCCCAGGAGTTCGCCCTTGGCTACCACCAGTGCCGCTGGAACTATGTCTCGGATGAAGATGTCAAGGATGTTGACCGCAAGATGGACAAGTTCAAGATGCCCTATGATGTTATCTGGCTCGATATTGAGTACACCGATGACAAGAAGTACTTCACTTGGGATCAGCACAGCTTCAAGGACCCTATCGGCATGGGCAAGCAACTAGAGAGCCACGGTCGTCAGCTGGTCACTATCATTGACCCACATATCAAGAACACTGACAATTACCCGGTGGTCGCCGAGCTCAAATCTAAGGACTTGGCCGTCAAGAACAAGGATGGAAATATCTTCGAGGGTTGGTGCTGGCCCGGCAGCTCTCACTGGATTGATGCCTTCAAGCCTGCTGCCCGTGAATGGTGGGCTTCTCTCTTCAAGTATGACAAATTCAAGGGCACCATGGAGAACACCTGGATCTGGAACGACATGAATGAGCCATCTGTCTTCAACGGCCCCGAGACCACCATGCCCAAGGACAACCTCCACGATGGCAACTGGGAGCACCGCGATCTCCACAACCTCAACGGCATGACATTCCACAATGCCACCCATCACGCCCTCAAAACCCGCAAGCCAGGTGAACTTCGTCGCCCCTTCGTGCTCACCCGCGCCTTCTTCGCCGGTTCTCAGCGCGTTGGTGCCATGTGGACTGGTGACAACACGGCCGAGTGGGGCCATCTCAAGGAGTCCATCCCCATGATCCTGTCCCTAAACATTGCAGGCTTTCCCTTCTCTGGCGCTGATGTCGGCGGGTTTTTCGGCAACCCTGACAAGCAGCTCTTGACTCGTTGGTACCAAGCCGGTGCTTTTTACCCCTTCTTCCGCGCCCACGCCCACATTGATGCCCGCCGTCGCGAGCCTTACCTCATGGGCGAGCCCTACAACACCATCATCGCTGCTGCCCTTCGCCTCCGTTACAGCCTCCTGCCAACATGGTACACCGCCTTCCATCAGTCCCACATCGATGGCACTCCCATCGTCAAGCCATTGTATTTCACCCACCCCGATGAAGAGGCTGGTTTCCCCGTCGACAACCAGTTCTTCGTCGGCAGCACCGGCTTGCTCGTCAAGCCCGTTACTGAGGAGAACAAGAACACGCAAGACATCTTCATCCCCGACAACGAGGTTTACTACGATTACTTTACCTACAACGTCGTGGCTTCTGGTAAGGCCGGCAAGTCCGTCATCGTCGATGCTCCCCTTGAGAAGCTCCCTCTTCTCATGCGTGGCGGCCACATATTCCCCCGTCGTGACATTCCGCGCCGCTCTTCTCAGCTCCAGAAGTGGGATGACTACACTCTGGTGCTCACCATCCCCAAGGACAGCAAGCACGCCGAGGGCGAATTGTATGTCGATGACGGTGACTCGTATGACTTTGAGCAGGGCCAGTACATCAACCGCAAGTTCGTCTTTGACGGTTCTGCCAAGACGATCACATCAGTTGATAAGGAGGGCAGAGATAGCAAGGAGATTAAGGAGGGTGAGTGGCTCAAGAAGATGGCGGGTGTCAAGGTCGACAAGATCCTTGTCGTCGGTGCAGAGGAGGCGGAGTGGAAGAAGAGAAGCGAGGTCAAGGTTGTGGACGGGGAGGGCAAGACCTGGAATGCCAAGGTGGAGTTTACGCCTGCTGATAAGGCCACCGGGAGGGCGAGCTTTGCCGTCATCAAGAAGGTTGACGCGAAGATTGGAGGGGATTGGAAGATTGAGCTTTAGATGGCTCATGGATCGAGCGAAAAGTAAGATGCTTTCTGGTATATGTTTCTTTGGACCGCGAAGGAAAGAAAGCATTCCTATGAAACTGTTCATATTGCGACCATTTGAAGCTGTTGTTTTATCTAGCTTTGCTTATACAATGCATGGTATATGCTGTGCAACAGGAGGCTGTGTTGTGTGTGTGTGTGTGTGTGCATACATAGCCTATGCTTGTGTTTATTTGTTTGCATCACAGAGACAAAGTTTTATGCTCTTACAGATACACAGCTTATGGAACGTTGGAGAAGTTTGTGTGAGGATATCGGCCTTACTCTTGTTGAGCTCTTTTCAGAATTCGGGAATGTCTTTTTGACCTTGTACAACAACGACACAGTGGTGGGCTGTGGTCGGTGGCCGCCTTTTTCTTCGCCTTCAATATTGACCGGACTAGGACTGGACTGGCGGCAGAAGATGTTGAAGACGGATGGAAAATTCCATATTACGAAGTTTGACACGAGCGGTAAGCCGGCTAGGATGAAGCGGTACCTTGCATAACGCAGCGGCCATATACAACGGGCGCCGCGTAACTGCAGTCTTCCACGTTACGCGGACGGGGTTGCACAGCGCATGCTACAACATGTATGCATTCACTCACGAGCTTTTCGGGACACTAGAAAACTGATGTGGCGCTCTTTTCCTACGCCGTTTTTTTTTTTCATATTTCTGGAGAATGAAAGAATTCTCGTATTCCCAATGAAAGTCCAATAACTTGAAGGGGGCGCTGTAGCACACAGCAGAGATCCGAACCATGTTGCGACAAAGCGAGGTTAACCCCCCCCTCCTGAATGGGGTCCGACTTTGAGTGGATGAGCGTTGATCAACATTCGGTTGTGCCACGCAGCCCACTCCGTTGTGTGCGCTGCGCCGTTGGATACCAGGCCACCACAGCCCAGGGATCGGGGGATTTCCTGGGGCCAATGGTGCCAATTGATGGATTTGAACGGTCTCAACGGCGAAACGAATTCTTTTATACTAATGGGCAAAAATCGGGCAGTTTTAGAAACCGAACAATTGATTGGGCCAACCGGTAAGTTGCTGTGTTTGGAATTGATTGACCGTTTCTCCCTTTTTGTGAGCGGGGAATAAAGGGGAATGTGGTAACCTATAAAAAAGGGGTGGTGGTATGCTTGTCATGCTCGCCCCCCTCCCTGTCCTAGGAGGTTTGTGTTTGGTAGGTGTACATTGCTCTACCAAGGAAGATCTGCAAGGCACAACCGAGAGGTCCTTTTCGCTCGTTTTTAAAAGAGAAGACAAAATTCTCCTGTGGTACCTTTCTTTTTTGGATTTTCTTGTCCATTGCATCCCTTTCTTTTTCGGTTTCTTTTTGGTGGTTTCAGTTAATACTCCCAGAGGAAAAGGGACATCGCTCGTTTGCACTTACACCCACTTCAAAACATCACAACTCTTCAGTCAAGATGAAGACAACCACTCTTTTTGCCGGCATCTCTCTCGCCACCACGGCCATGGCAACAGCCATTCCCATGTTCCCTACCCTCCCCGTTCGCAGCAACACCCGCCCCATCCGCCTACTGCACACAGCACCCAAGCCTTACAGCTCGCCTCCTCTATTCCAAGGCGCACGTATCTTCTCCCAGGCTCAAACTGAGGAATCCACGATCGGCGGTGCTGCTGTTGCTGCTGCCGGCTCAGACCACAAAGTCACCTCTGTCTCGGCGGCGTTTGTAGTCCCCCATGCGCGTATGCCCACCACCGGTCCCACAGCCAACAACTCGGCGGGAATGTACGCCGCCTCTTTTCATGTTGGTATCGACTCCTTCAATGCCGGCTGCGGTGCAGACAAGAACCGATTTATCCGGGCTGGAGTGGATGTCTTTTGGGATGGCGCCGTTGATGGCGAGCAAAATCCCTGGGTGTGGTATCAGTCCTCTCCTACTGACGAGGATGGACTCGGTTTCACGAACTTCTCCGTGGCGGCGGGAGACCTGGTCAGGTTCAGCGTTACAGGGGCAGAGGTGAAAGTTGAGAACTTCGGGGCCAATGTCACCTGTGTCAAGGGGCTGAAGGCTAAGCAGAGTGTGGTTCAGAAGATTGATGGGGAGGGACTGTGCGGAGGGGAGGCGGCGTGGGCGGTAGAGGACTTCCCTCTGGCCGGATTGCCCAACTTCCCGGTTCCCTTGGCGGACTTTGGAGGGGTTGTGTTTAAGGAGGTTGAGGTTGGGTTCGAGGGGGGGAGCAATGAGACGGTGAGCAAGAATGCGGAGGGTGCAGAGGTTAGAGACGTCAGGTTGGCTGCTCAGGGCGGCAGATTGACAGCTTGCGAGGTTATCGAGGGTGGGAAGAAGGTCAAGTGTGACAGGGTTGTGGAGGAGTGATGATGGATTCTAATGGGTGTCTAAAGCAAAAGTGCGAAAGTACCATGAAGGGACTTGGATGGCTGCAGAATAGGTCACGAGTAATACCGAGTAATACAATGAATAGATGAACATTCTAGCATTGCATCCCAAATCAGTCAGTCAGCTCAGCTCGTAGGAAGGAACATGCCGCGCTCGATACTGGATATTCGAATGCAGGAACGACGCAGCACATTGGAAGTCGCTTTTTGAGTTGTAGCCTTCATGATTTGACGCTTCCGATTGGTCCACTGCCACCTCTTAGGCACCAATACGCCCACAACTCCTCAAGTCGTCCTCTTCCTTAGGTAGCTTGAATCCACTATCAGCAAGATGTCTCACCGCGAGAAACTACCCCATTTTCGAAATTCTTTCCGATCGAGAAATGGCAGAGTGTAGCAATGACCGACAACCTTTGTCAACAATGCCAAGTTGTGGAGCACTAAACCTGAGGATCTTCCCGATGAGGAGGAGGGAAGACTTGTCAAACGGACTCTGTCCGAGGATGCCATAGAGAACTGCCGACTGTGTAACTTCTTTGCCCAGGCAGCTCGCTTTTATACCGGTGGTATGAAGAGTACATACCTCAACTCGGAAGGGCTGCCCGAGGTGTCTCTTCGTTTAGATACATGGGAGAGATCTGCCGTAGAAGCACTTGTTGATTCGTACTGGCACCCATTATCCTACTCATCGCGGGAGTTGTGGTTCCACGTTTTTGCCGGCGGCACTGGTAGAAGAAACGGAAGGGGCCGGCCGGGTTTTCATTATGTCGAACAATTACACGGTTTCATCGAGAACTACATTACACGAGATCTGACCAATATGCTGGAACAGGCGACAATAACTCGGCGTTGGCCGTAAGTCTGTCTTGGAAGATGAACAACTTGAGACGTCGACGTGAGTTCCCGAGCTGGACATGGGTCGGATGCATGTCGGTGAAGAGAGTCAGAGGGAGCTCGTTCTATCTCGGCACGGATGAGCGTTGGCATTTTTCGTCGGATTTTACACCTTACATCACATCAATTGACATCTATTTTGGAGATGGCGAGATCGCTCAATGGTCGACCAGTGATGGACGGGGGTATCGGAAGAAGATTCTTGAGAAATCATCGAAACCTGGCATGTCTGAGTTACCACGAATCCTGTTGATAACGGGGTGGCTGTTCGAACTTACTGTCGTGGCAGTGGATTATCCAAGCAGTGGGACCGTGACGACTTTTTTCCACACCGTCGAGATCAGGGAACAGTATCAACGGCCTGTGTCCTTTGGTATCGAGCTAGACCAACGGATGTTGTTCTTCCCTGCCAACAACGAGGGCAGCCGAAAACACACTTTCACCTGCCTACTCCTCGCCAAAATAGGCAGGGCCACTGATCGAAGCACGCTGGTATTTCTGGTCCTCAACCCAGTGCCCGAGACTGAAGCGCTATTGCAGACCTACGAGCGCCTGGATTGCTGGACTCTGACATCAAGCACGCCTATTCTGCGGTACGATGATGCGATATTGAAAGCAGGCCACTGTTGATTCAGACATAATGCTATTGTATTGCAATAATCGGGATGTCGTTATGTATGTAGCCTCTCAGGGAACACAGAGGGCTTCGGGCTGGCATATATCAGGGCTCATCCCGCAACAAACAATCACATACGACCATACCCAGCTGAAAATACGGGATCCCGTCCGCTCTCCCCTAGTCAAACAGCTGAGGGCTGAACTAGTACTCAGGTGGGTGACCACTGGGGAATCCTCGGTGTTGTATGTTTTTGCTCTTTTTGGTTCCACTTGACTCCATCACCAGATCTTGGCAAAGCTTAACATATATGTTTAACCCTAACCCTTAGAATTGTCCAAGCCCCGCCACTTGAGCTTTCAGCTCGAACAGCTTCATCCTAGGGACTGACTATAGCACAAGCCATTTGGGTTATTTCCTTGTCTAGTAGATCAGTTCAATCGATCCAGGAGAATGACAATCCATTCAGAATCTCAATCTTTTATGTCGAACATAGCAAGAGCGGTCCAGACTTCAGCTCGCTCCGCAGCCTTTTTTGTCGCCACTTCCCGATAGATACCGATGCTACCCTTCGGCACTTTCAACACCATCATAAAAATATTAACCAATAAACCGAGGGAGAGTTTATCAACGATCCAGTTCCACAACAGCAAAAGCCTATGTCTCAGTCTCCCCGATCGCGGTAACTCAGTTCCCCAATCCCTTCGGCCAAGCTATCAAGAGTGGATCCTTCCTTCTTGCAGCATCTGCACACAAGGAGACGAACCCTCTGAGCCAAGCAGATCTGGACTCGATAGGGCAAGAACTTTTTTTTTTTCACCTTGAAGAGTGTTTACATTGACTGTTGACTCATTTTTGAGTTGACTTTCTATATCTTTGTCTTCGATATTGTACTCTTCGAATTTAGAGACGGAAGTTCATCCGAGGTTCTTCGTCTTATCATTTGAGTCAGGATGGCCGCCATGGACGAGAAGCTCGAAGAGAAACCGCCATACGCCGTTGATGTTGATACCGAGAAAAACGCAGCAGCTGTGACCGCAAATGATGGTCCTGTTACAACATGGACTCGGGTTTGTGATCTGGCTCACAAGGCGATTGTTTTTGGGCGGGTAGAGTTGAGGGGTGTGGCGCCTATTCCGATCAAGGAACGGACGCTGGATAGGACGGTCAACATCTTTACTCTGTGGTGGTCTATGAATGCCAACATATTGCCGTGGGTATACATCACTTCCTGATTATCTGAACAAATCACTGACATGATGTGATAAAGTATCGCTTTCGGCATGATCGGTCCTGCGTCTGGCTTGAGTCTACGAGACAGCGCTCTGGTCATCTTATTCTTCGTACTCTTAACCACGCTCCTACCGGCATATCTCTCAACTCTGGGACCAAAGATTGGCATGAGGCAAATGATCCAAGCTCGATACAGCTATGGGTAAGCACCACCCTACCAACCCCCAAAACACAAAAAATGCTCATCGTATAAAACAGCCGCTACATCGTCTCCATCCCCGTCTTCCTCAACCTGGCCACCATGACGGGCTTCTGCATCATCATCGCCGTCATCGGTGGCCAGTGCCTCTCCGCCGTCGCCGACGGCAACCTCAGCGTCACCGTCGGCATCGTCATCATCTCCCTCGTCACCCTCGTCATCTCCTTTTGCGGCTACAAATGGCTGCACATCTACGAGCGGTATGCCTGGATCCCCGCCTTCATCGCCTTCATCGTCGCCGCCGGCTGCGGAGGCAAAGACCTCGCCAACCAAGTCCCCACCCAGCCTGCGAAAGCCTCCGCCGTCTTGTCCTACGGCATGATCATGGCTTCGTACGTGGTCCCCTGGGCGTGCTTGGCATCCGACTTTACCACATACCTCAAGCCCGGGACCTCCTCCGTCAAAATCTTTTGCTACTCTTACTTCGGCCTCGCCACCCCGACGATCCTCCTCATGACGCTGGGCGCTGCCGTCGGCGGCGCCATCCCCAACAACCCGCACTGGCAGGCCAAGTACGACGAGTCTCTCGTCGGCGGCATCCTCGACGCCATGCTCGCCCCCGCCGGCGGCTTTGGCAAATTTCTGGTGGTGGTCCTCGCGTTCACCCTGCTCGGCAACCTGGCGGCAACGTCGTACAGCATCACGCTCAACTTCCAGATGCTGGTGCCCGTCCTGTTCAAGGTGCCCCGGTACATGTTCAGCATCGTGCTCGTGGCCATCATGATCCCCGTCAGCATCGCCGCGGCGGACAACTTCTTCCTCAACATGGAGAACTTTTTGGCACTGATTGGGTACTGGAGCTCGGCGTTTCTGGGCGTGGTGCTGGTCGAGCACTTTGTGTACAGGAAGGGAGACTGCAGTCGGTATGACCCCGAGGCGTGGAACGATGCTAGTTTGCTGCCCTGGGGGGTGGCGGCGTTGGCAAGTTCGGCACTCTGTTTTGCGGTCGTGGTGCCGAGTATGGCGCAAGTGTGGTGGACGGGACCGATCGCGAAGACGACGGGTGATATCGGGTTCGAGCTGGCTTTTGTTGTGTCTGCGTTGTTGTATGTACCTTTGAGGTGGGTGGAGAGAAGGTACTTGGGAAGGTGATAAAAAGAACGAACTGTAGTATTGATGGATATGAAAAACAGGAAAAACAAAGGGGGAATGATACCATGAGAGAAGGAAAGGGGATAATGTCTTCAACGATACCCATAATATTGATGAGCACAAAAACGAGTTAGATAGCTTCAACGGACATACAGATCGCGAAAGACTATAGACTAATGTATTTTGTATTTTTGCTTCAGCCTCTGAGATTCACCAAGACAAAACTTGTCGCCAACGCCGGCAATCTATCCACCACCAACAGCTCCCCTTCCACCCTCCATTCCACACCTCCCCAGAGCGTCTTATCAACAGTCGTGGCATTCACCACCGGCACCTCGACCCTCCGTTCAATGTCCGCGTACCCCCCATTAACCACCCCAATCAACGCCTTATTTCGCGTCTTATCAACCCAAACAGCCGCATCCACAATCTCTATCCCCGTCCCAGGCACTCTTGCCTCCACCCTACCCGGCCCATCGACCCCATCCCCTCCCACCAAAAACTCCTTCACCGGGCTTCTGGTCACAACCTTTGCCAACTTCCCATGTGCCTCCGCCAGCACCGTACTCGACGGCCAAAGCCAACTGATAATACCCTTCATCCCGTGATTAAACGCCAGCACATTCATCGCGTGCTCCTCTTCCACCGTTGGATCCCTAAGCCAGTAATCCTGCCCATGAAAACTCTGCGGGTTGTGAAACTTTGTCTTTGGCCAAAGACCCAGCCATTTTTCGTATTCCGACAGCGTGTCCAGCCGATCAGAGACGTCCTGGACGATACCCTGGCAATTATCACACCCGCAATCCCCATGGGTAACATTGCATTCGGTGCCCCATTTGGAGAAAGTCGAGTTGATACCGATGGGGTAAACATCAGACATGATGATGTCGGCGCCGGAGGAGTATTCCTTGAAGTAGTAGTTTTGGCAGTTCAAGGTGACAACTGCCGGGTGGTAGGGATCGAGCTGGTGGATGAGAGACTGGGCTTGGACGGAGAGGTCAAAAGGATCTTGCCAGCCGTCGGGTCTGTCTTTGGTCAGTGTTGAGGCAGTGAAAAGTATGGAAAAGAACGTACTCATCAGCTGTCCAGTAAGCGAATATCCCAGGGTGGTCTCTTGCTTGAAGAACGTTTTCTGTCACATAGCTCACGTTTTTGTAGCCATAGCGGAGGTTGTACATGTACTTGAGATCAATGTCGTCCATATAAGACAGCATCTCCGGGATCTCACTCCAGCTCGCCAAAGGAACCATTCCTGTCAGGCCTAGGTTCTGGTAGGCGTCGATCAGCTTGGTGTCATTTTCACGCAGGAAGTTGTCGTGTGATGCGTAGAATCCATAGGGCAGATACGGAGCAAAAGTATTGTTGGAAGCAGCATTTTTCACCCAGAGCCCGCCCTTGAGGTTGTCGGTTCGGGTCACACTTCCATTTAGTTTATCAGGGAGGTAGGAGATGTTGGCAATGACAGTCCATGATGGCTGACCGGACTCGGGTGCGCCATACAATACCACTGGGTAAGGGTCTAGCCGAGGAGGGCCCAGGCGGGAGAGGTTAAACTGAAAGCGGTTGCCTGTCGTGTTGACTGGGACCGTGGCTTGAACGAGAGGGACGTCAGTCTCGACCGAGTTGATGGAAAAGATGAACCTGTTGGCCCATTGTGTGCTGGAGTTGGTGGGTGGCCAGATGGTGCCGTGAAAGGGAGAGAAGTCGGCATTGACTACGAATTCTCCTTGAGACTCAGAGGAGAGGTAGAGAGAATAGCGAGGTTGGAACTGGACGTGGAGAAGCGGACAACCGCATGGATGAGGACGTGGTTGGGGGGTTTGTCCACCGGGGTCGAAGTTTGGGTACCTGAAGAGTTCAGCATGATGAGGGGATGAATATACAAGGAGTTGAAACCCACCCAGCTTCATACACCTTTCCACACCACCTCGGCCAGTCTGGGTTGTTGCCTGTCTGTTGAGTGTGCACCTGTGACACCAACAACACACCAGTCACCGCCGGTGTCCATAGCTGTGACCAGACCATCCTTCTTCCACCGTTCTCACCGAGATAATGATGGTGTCATCGAAGGGAGATGCAGAGCGGGGGAGGCCTACCTTATAAGGTATGTTGTGTGATATTGCCCACATGCAGCCCACTTTATCCGCAGGCAAGATCCGAGAAACGTCGATGGGCAGGCGCATCCCGGGCAACACCCGCAAATGAGGAAGGTGTCTTGTCCGCCGGGAGTTGCAATTACCTTGGTCGTACCTTGCGTATCGTTGACAAGGGAAGCTACTATCTGCCAACCTGGGACTTCTGTTGATTATCCATCCATCTTCTTCCTCCCAATGGACACTCATGGACCTCAAATCATCATAGCCTCGATTTCCACAACTCAAGTATCACAGCCGTCAAAGCCGTTGAAGGAAAGAAAATCGTGGGTATCATTAGCTAGTACATATCCATATCCGCCCGTCCTGATTAATAACAAGTAACCATCGTACGGTCCCAAATCTTCCATCTGCCATCACTGCCCTGTTATCCTGAACCGTCTCGCTCGCTCCAAAATATTGGCAAGTACTGTCTCTTAAAACTTCGTCGGAATAAACTTCTGCGCATCCTCCCTCTGCTGCTCAGCACTCTGAGGGAAAGCCGCAATCCCCGCCACAATGCCAGCCGCCATGAAGCACAGCGAAATAATTGACCAAATCACACCCCAGCACTGACTCGACCCACCATACCGCTTCGCAAACACACTCGCATCCGAACTGTTGACCTTTCGCAGAATCAAATCATCGCACTGTTTCCATTGTTAGCAAACCCCCCTTCCGTCAGCTTGTAAGAGAAAAACTTACAATATCCCAAACACTATACAAACTACTCATCACCCCAATAAACAACACCACAAACCTCAACGCCTCCGCCCTCTGAATAAACCAGCACCCCACCAACAATCCCACCGCCGCCAAAACCGTCCCAATCGTCAACCAATCCCTCCTCCCCCACCAAATCGTAAGCAAAAAACAGACCCCAATCACAATACTCGCAATCTTGCTCGCATTGATATTGAAGCCCGCGAACGTCAACAGCGCCCCGATAAGACTACTCCCAAGATACCCCGCCGGCAGCGTCAGTCCTGACCTCCCCCCTTGCATGTGCGTCACTCCTCCCTCCCGCGGATCAAGCTCGATGGACTTGACTTTGCCTCCGGTAAGAACACACATGATCGCATGCCCGAATTCGTGAAAGGCAATGACGAGCATCTTGAACGGCCAGAGAACCCAGCGGATGTAGGGCACGTTCCAGAGGATGGCGATGCCGACGACGTAGGCGCCGATGACGCCGAGGGTTACCTTTTGGGCGTCGGTCACCTCGAGCGCTCGCCTAGAGATTTCGGAGCGGGGGATGAGGTGGGGGGTTACTGTGATGGCGGCGGCTCGGGCGAGGGTGCGCCAGGTCGGTGGTGCTGGCGGCGTGGTGGGCGCCATGATTAAAGTGTGTTATGTGGTGTTTTTTTTGTTTAACTTCTCGATGTCTTGATGCTGTCTGTCACAAGTTCGAAAAGATGGGGGCGGGGGTTTATCGCAATCGCAAAAACGAGTGTTATTGTCGTCGGGAACGGAGCAGAAAAGACAGAAATGGAGAGAACAAGAGTTGAATAAAAAGTGGTGTGTTTCAAGTTCTACTTAACACAAAATGCGCTGCGCCTTGCTGCCCTGCTTGCGCGTCGCCCGTCTGAACAGGGAGCATTGGCGTCTGATCCCAAGCTTCTGGTTGGCCCTGGAATTCCAGGTGGTGGCTTGGAGGGGTTCAGGTACCTGGTCCGAGCGCTGGTGAGTGTCCCGCGAGTGGAGCCCTCTTTATTTTTAGGTTAGGAAGGCGGCGACGCTAAGCCCCGAGGGCAACCCTGGACTTCAACTGCCGGGACCCTTGACCTTTGTGGGGATAGCTCTGGGGCAAGCTGACCTCCGGCTCCGGTTCTGTTCTTTATATTCTGTGAGAGTTCAAGAGGCCACACCTAATTACTCTATCCTGACAATCGCAATAGCCCCCATCACCATATAATTCACCTTCTCTTCACTCCTTCAGCGCATCATGCCCCCAATTCTTCAAGCTCTTATAACTCTTGCTCCCCGCGTCCCTCTTCGCCGTCTCCTCCTGCGCCAGATGCCGCTTGCAATACGCCACCACCTTCCTCATGTGGGGGATATCGCTCTCCTCGTAGCCATCCGGGTCCCGTTCCGGATTCTTGCCCAAGATCTCCACAATGTGCCGCCCGCTCTCGTGCCCTATGCTCTCTCCTGACCCGTCGTCTTTTGACCACCCCGACGACGTCGAGGCCGAGGTCTTGAGCCAGTCCTCCAGTTCGGGGGCCGTCATGTTGACCAGCTCGTTGAATTCCCTGCGTGTTCTGGTTTAGTTTGATGGCCTGTGATGATGAATGATGACGAGGGGTGTGCATACTGGATGACGGTTGAAGTGTCTTTGACCATTTTGACTATGGAATGTTTGAACGGTTCCGTTTTTGATGAAGTTTTCATTCGAAATTGAGGCGCTCACAACCCCTTTATCGAGTCAGCTCACAAGAACCAAACCAAACTAAGACACACTGCGTCATCGACATTCCCCGCCATTCATTGTTCACCACACTTCCGTCACAGCACATCCATTTGCTTTGACGAAACACGATAGTACATCAGAAACAGCATATTCTCTGGGACCCGAGCTAAAGGTACTAATCTACTTCTCCAGTCCACATTGTCAAAAGTCGACCTCAAAAGAACTGAGAAAAATGTATAAACCGTTATCAAAGCCTCCCCCACTCCGTTCATGATAAATCGGTAGTTTGCTCTAAAAAGAGAAAGGGCCATAATTAAAACGCCAAACCAAATTAACCCGCACTCCAGTTTTGACCCTCCTTCCCTATGCGCCGCCCTTGAACATGATACAGTAGTAGCCATGAGAGTTGCCTCCAAATGTCGAACCTCTCAAACACAAAGAAAGATAGTTGACCCGATCCTGCCATATTGAGACTTTAAATCCATCACAACCTTCCATCTTGCCCAGTCCTCTGATCTGGCAAAGCCCAACTCCCTTTTTCTGATAACAAGGATGAAGGACCGACAGATCAGACCAGGCAACGGTCTCTTCCGTCGAAAATGAAGATGATGCAGACCCAAAGTTGACCCCCTGGGAACAAGAAAATCACTTGTCCCTTTTCCGACCCATGATGATGGCAACACCTAATAAATTCCACCCCAAATGACTGTCGCGCGCACAAATGTGTAACGCGCACTCATCGATCCCAAACGCCCAAAACCACCCTGATATGCGATAATTGGCCCGACCCAAACTCCATATACGTCAGATGCATGTACCCTCCGAAGTTTGCAGAGATGCTTTGGAATACGTGCGTCTACTCCCCCTTGACCTTGTGCTCTTTGCCGACCCGGACAATCAGCTCAGCATAGGCGTTCTTGACTTGAGTCCGATTGCAGTTCTCATTGTCGACCATGAAGAGTTCAATGACGCCGACTTTGCTTAGTTTGGGCATCTTTCTGACCAGCGCTTTCAGCTTCTCTTGCAGATCGAGAGGCAATGGCTGCTGTGATTTCTTGGTGCCTGCTCCAGCACTAAGGGCCTGGAATGCATCTGTGGGCGCGGTACGAGAAGCAGGGTTAGCAGGTTGATCTTCGGGTTTAAGACTCAAATTCGCATTTGCAGCTGATAATTTCGTCGCATTCCCAGCCGTGCTCGATTTCCCTTTACCTGTGTCAGATTTGGCTGGTTTTGGAGCTTCCCAGTAGGCGGTCGAGAAGGGGTCAACGCTGTGGTGGTGGTCAAGCTTGTCTGAAAGCTAGTTAGCAGGGCTCGGCGTGATCCAACAGAAATGAGTCTGCTCACCAAGAATAAACTCCATCCTCCACTTGTACATCTTGATCTCGGGCGTGCCACGTTTGCGGTTTTCCCAGCATAATCCGCTGCTCTCCGGCTCCATAGCGCCTGAGAATACCATCCGCGCAGGACCAACGTCATCAGCATCGTCCAGAAAATCCGCCATATCTTCATCGTCATCCTCGTCGTCCTCATCGTCGAGATCCTCGATGTCTTCTCCGTCCTCTTCTTGCCACTCCGCCTCCGAATCATAATCGTAGGTTAAGGGAAGAATGTCCTTGCGGACAGGGCACTTGGCTAGTTTTCTAAGACCCGCCAGACCCTTGGGATAATCACTGACCGTGCCAATATAAGGCGGCCGCACATCTTCGCCAAATTTGATGGATATGACCGGAACCTGATTCAACAAACTTTGCAGGTGCTTAGCCTGCTGGGTTGTCTGAGAATCAGATGAAAACTCGGTCATGATCTTCTTCACACTCGGAAAGGTGCGGCCGCGTTTGACCTTGTACGGGAGTTCGAGAATATCCATGGCATTGAAGGAAGTCGGAGTAGTATGCTGCCGTGTGCCATTGATGTATTCCTCGAGAATTTTTGTTTGGGCGTCCCGAGTATCATCATCCATCTCGAGTGGTGGCGGAGCGAGCCGAACATGCTCCTTCAGGTAGAAGTCCTTGAACATCTTTGCATACGCAGTCCGTCCGTCATTTTGAGCTTTGGCGGGTGTTTCCGTCGTAAAGGTCGATGCATCGCCGCTCGGGGTTTTGGCGGTTGGCTGATCCTTCTTCGGGTTGACGGCCTTCAAGGCGAACATACTAGTGAGCGTGGTTTGGCTACGAGCCTTTTTGGCTGCCTCTTCCTCCTTCTCCCTCTTCTTCTTCTCCTTCTCTTCCTCCTTCTCCCGCTTCTTCTTCTCCTTCTCTTCCTTCTCCCGCTTTTTCTTGGCTAACTCATCTTCTTTCTCCCGCTTCTTCTTAGCCAGCTCATCTTCCTTCTCCCGCTTCTTCGCTTCCCTCTCCGCTTTCCTGGCCTCCTCGGCCACAGCCTTCACCGCCTTCTCTTCAGCACTCAGGACTGTGCGTTTCCTCTTCTCGGGGCCCTTCTTGGAAGGATCGTTGCTGGTTTTCGGCGGCTCAGCAGCTGGCGCCTTGGTCAAGATGACCGGCGGACGAGAGGGCGTATCTGGGGTGGGTAGGTTTAAATTGGGGGAATCATGCGGAGGCGAGCTAAGAGGAGAGCTGAGATGATCATTTTTGGTGGCCGTATCGTCATTGCTGTTCTTTGGGGATTTGATTTTCTTCTTTGCCGGGCTATTGTTCTCCTCTGTTGGAAGCCCCAATGTTAGCCAAGACCATCCAGAGACGGTCTGCTGACCCCGAGCCAAACACTTACTGTCACTTCCGCCCGAACCCTTTGGCTTGGGTCCATCTGACTTCAGGAAGTCATCCAGGGTACGCTTTTTCTTCGCAGAATCGGTCTGCTTGAGGTGCTTATTTGGCTCTTTCGTTGCTAAAGTCATCGTGATGTATGTTACTGTTGTCGACTGCCTTCCAATGGCTTCTTTTCATCGGTCGGTGGATCGGTCGCTCCGTCGAATGTGGTAATTGCAGCCAAGAAGTGAGAGGGGGTGAAAAGACAGAGAGGGGTACAATGTCGGAGTAGTTGCCTGGTATAGGTCTGATCGCAGAGAAAAGATGTTGTTGACGGCGATTCTCTAGAAGCTCCGACCACAGGTTGCAACGTTCAAGTACGAATTTGGGTGGAGATTTGGTGGTTCTGGTGGTTGTTGAGCGAAGACAGCACTTGCCGGCCAATGATTGGCAAATTGGTGAGGGCCTGGTTTAGCCTGGGCGAAACCGCGTCTTGGTCGCGCCTCCTTATTAAAGAGCGTGTTTCCAACGCGTCAAATTAGCGTAGCGTGCTGTTCTGCCCCCTGTTGTGGCTTGCTGTGGCGTGGACTGGAGTCACGGAGTGGGTAGTGTGGCTTGTCTGTGTTCTTGGGGAAGCAGATCCGTAGATTATCCGGAGGGAGGCGGAGGCTGTTAAGGGCGGGAGAGGTGAGAGCGGGAAGAGGTTGAAGTTGAAGCCTGTCGCCAGGTTTATATCTGTTGAGATTGCAATCACTTCACAGATGATCTATGACTTTCTATTGCCTCTATTGTCTCTATAGACATAAGCATTGTAGCCGTTTTGTACACTCTAATCCCTGAAAGTTCGTGTAAGTGGGGCGGTCTTTCGAAAACTTCATACTTCACCTCAACAACCACCAATTTTTACGTGGAAAAAAGGGGTTTATAAGATTCAAGATCCTTAATCCATCTATATCCTCTATTTTTACGCTTCATTATAGCTATATTGTAGCAAAAACTGTGGCCGTTTGAAAGTACTGGTCCGAGCGCCCGCACTAACAAACTTTCAAGCATTGGACTGTACAATATGAATGAATGGACTATCCATCTCGTCTTCTTTGGCAAAGTGGTGAGTTGCTCCCGTTGAGCTCGGCTATTTCAGAGCAAGCGCCGCATTCACTAATAATGACCTGTGATATAGGATCGACTTCCAAGGAAATGATCGCAACCAAAATCTGGAAAGCTGCCCAAGCTCTTTGGCATGGCTAGCTCTTGTTTCATAGGGGAACCACCGGTCTGGTATTTTCTGTCGTCATCGATTGGAGCCCATTCCGCACTGGTTAGCAGGCCACAACGTCACACATGGAGGGGGGAATATACACATAGAGTATACCAATCAAAACAGATTTTTCATTCAGTGATACGGTATTTCCGCTAAGGTCATAGTCCTGCTTTTTTCCTGCCGCGGATTTGCTCCAACCCATTGTATATATTGACCTTAACCCTATGGGCCAAACCCTCTGCCACATGCCGTGACTGGCAAAAAAAAACAATAAACAGCGAGTGGCAGAAATGTTGAAACCAAGAATCCCAAAGAAACACATTGCGCTAGCTATGCCTTGATTTTGAATGACGGCCCGTAAACGATTGTTGCCCTTGAAAATATGGGGGTATAGGTGCGAAGCCAAGTAAGAAAAACAAAAACGCCGATGGGAAACCCTATTATTTAGCCCTTCATCCATTTTAATCGGGGTTGGCAATATACAAGCGGCCAGCTGTGAGAGTCATAGTTCTCTCGTCCACACTTCCTCGTCTCTTGAGCTCGTCAGGGGTTCTCAGACTCTTCTCCCGCGTTACTGAGGCATTTCTTGCGCTGTTGTTGGCCATCTGTGCACCATTCGCCTGGAGGTCAGGTACAGTGTCCAGTCGCTCGCCACTGCTACCGCTGGCAAAGCTCTTCGCTTTGCCAGTGTAAGCCTCCTCGCCGGCAAACTGTTGCTCAGCCTGCGCATCCTCTACCAGTGAGCCCGATCGTTCTGGAGTTCCGTGCGGGCTCCACCTGGCTCCTCCACCTTGTGCAGCTTGGCCGAGGCCTCCGGACGAACGATAAGGTGCTGCTTTCCTGCTGCTAGTCGTGCTACTCCTGCTGGAACTGCCTTGCCGGCGGTGAGATCTGTGAAGTGTCGCTTCGTCTTCGCTTTCCTCGCCCTCCACCTCGGTGGCACTAAGACGTAGGGGAACACCTCCAACAACATTAAAGTTGCTTCCTGGCGAGTATCCAATAACGGTGGGCTTTCCGTGATGTCTGATCTTAGCGGCAACCTTGCCGCCTGCTGAGCTTAGTCCAGTCGAGGTCCGACCAGCGCTCACGGGCCCGAGCGAAGGGCTGTTGTTCGCCCCAACCACCTCCGAATTCGCCCGCACTTTTGCCATGCGTTGCTGTGCAAGAAGTCTGGCATCCTCTTGTTGAGCGCGGTCGCACCAAACTGTAGCCTTTTGCTTTCGAAGAAGTGCCACATAACCGCCAGGCTGCTGAGGGGAACCCGGTGCCCCGCCGGACCGACTTGAGGTGGATCTTCTGATGTCCATCGAGGGGGAATTTCTGTAAGGGGCGCCGCCACTAGAAATGGTGCTAAATGTATTCACGCTGGGAGATCGGCGTTGGTGTTGCACATGAGGTTGAGCGAGATGTGTTTGTTGGTAGTAATTGTTCGGCGGCGGCGGCGACTGGAAGTGCATGGGGAAGGTGTTCGACGAGGTTGTGCGGGTCCTCGAGTGTGAGTAGGCAATTGCACTCATGGCCGGATCCATGGGAGGGGCTCGCCGGCGAGCATATTCGGTTTCAAGCATTGTCCCGGCCGGTCGCGCATGCGACGGCTGAGCGAGCATGCGTGCGGGCTCAGGGAACAGAAAGTCGACGAGTTCGAGGAAGCCTCGGTGCAGATATAAATGTTGTTCTGGTCTCTAGGGAAACGGCAAGCGGAGAATTGGCGGCTCTCGTAGGACTTTTAACTTGCGAAGTTGCAGTGGTGACGGCCACGCCGAGGTTCACTAAGGGCGATTGGGCGGCCGCCGTTGAGAGTGGTGTTGTTGTGACAGAAGTTAGCGTTCGGCGCCTGGAACTGATAGCAACGGCGGATGGCAACACTGATTGGCGCTTCTCTAATGAAGCTTCTTGGGGTCGCGGGGGCGGACAGGTGCCCTGCAGAGGTGAGCAGGATCAAGTGGGAGATGTCTGGAGGTTGATGTGGTTGGAAAAGGATGGGGAGGCGGGACGAGAAAAAGGGCAGGCACTGCTTTAGCTTGTGTGAGCGACTTGGGGCGGCCGAGACTTGGCGCTCCCACGTTGCGTGCCCTGCGGAGACTGGGCAAGTGGTCCTTGTCCGATGATGTTATGGTGTGGAGATGATCCGAGTGCCCGCGGCTGCGCTGCTCCGACTGACAAGGGCGACTGACAAGCTTCGGCAAAGCTTCCCTGCTGTTTGCTCAAAACACTGATAAGGGCCGCCCACGATCTCTTCTTCTCTGTGCCTTGTTTCCGGGCCTTCGTCCAGAGTTGCGCAATGGATTCTGTCTTGTTTTCTCACCCTCCACCCCTCTTCGAGACCCTTATTTGAGGCAATTATTGAAGGATGAGCCGGACCATCACCCCGCGTCCTGAATCACGCCAAAGGGAGATTGCAATTGTGGGATCGCAAGGGTCGCCGAAAATGACAAGCGCCGAGACCCAAGGGCCAAAAGTGGGCTTTGTGTCCCTCAGCACAGCTGAACAAGGCCCGAAGAAAACTGAAAGAAGATGGGACTCTGAACCAGCTGCTTCCCAGCTCCTTGAGCACCTCAATGGCCTGTCACTCTCAATATCTGCAGCTCTTTATTACAGGAGTTGCCGTTTTGGGTGTTGATATCAATGTTTGCTTCTCAGCTGGGCTGAAGAACAGGTCTTGATGGTGGGGTCGATTGGCGTGGTGGGGTGGTCCACCATTTGATGCGCTGCAGCCTGACTGACTTCAACATCGAGATATTGCTATTGCCATCTGTTGAGGTGAGGGTTGTATCTTGGTTTTGTTGTCAAGGAGCAAGACAATTGGCGCAGAGAGGGCACGCCATGGCACACTGTCTCAGACTGTCGGCCACAGGCATGAAGGAGCACACGGCGGGATGGGGGTATTTATGGCGCACTCACGAAACATTGTCAGAAACACTGCTGCAGAGGCACAGAAAATTGCAACGTCGAGATTACGGGACCAACATCACACAATTACCATACATACATGTGCGAATGCGGAGTTCATCACAGCGCCCAAACTCCACAAATCCCAATCGACGAAACGTGGCTTTCAGTGGTGGCCGAGTGCATGAATGGGATTTCCCTACTTCCGCGGCCGGACTGAACGACCTTGAAGCCTCACCAGCGGTCAGAGTCTTTCCCTAGGATCAGGAGGCTGAGCCTGTGCGCTGTACCGCATACTGTTGGCTTGGGAGCCATCGGTCGCCGCGATCTCCCTCTGCCCTTTGGGACACAAGAAGGCTAAAGCAATGCGAGAAGCGGCTTGCACAACACCGGCCCGGCCGCTTCCTGGGTCTCTTCACCAAAAGCCTCATGCTGGCTTCCCAAAGAGGAACACTGCTCCTGCACGGCAGCTTCCTTGCCAGCTGATGGCAAAACACATTGCCAACACTCGGAGAAATCACAGCGTGCCACGAGGCAGGGCATAAAAAGCGGCCTGCGATGCTGTGTATCGGTAGAGTACTTTTCTTTTGACAGAAAACGAGAAGTGCCCATTGGACAGGCATAGCTGCAGTAGATGTCCATTGTATGTAGCGTTCCTAGGCAGCTCCCGTGCGCACCCCTCTTGTATGATCAGGTAAAAGTTTGTGTCGCTCCTGGTACAGTATGAGCCTGGCCAATAAGATTGCTTTCCAGGCCCATGATGGTTGCATGCAAGCGAAGGACAGTGATCCGTGCGTTGGGCATGTAATGGCGGGGTTGTCCCTCCGTGAGAAACGGCCTGTTCATCCGATCGCGTAGGACCGGGGCGATCCCGGCGCGGGAACTTTACTGCGTAAACATCGGACGTTGGTATCTTGGTGCCATTTCCGTCGTCTTCCGTTTGTAGTCAGGCCATCGGCGCCCGTGGGTGTATCCCTGCCAAGAGCAGAACGTACTGTAATCTTGTCGTTTGTTCATATATCGTGAGTACGTTCTGACACGAGACCAGAAGCCGGACACACTGCGAGAACCTGCGGGGGGGTAGCCAGGACCAGACCTCCGGGCCTCGGTGCTGTAGGGATTTAACAGACAGAAGCCGGCTGACCGTTCGGATGCCGGACATCCCCCAACCCAGTGTCTCGAAATATCGATAGTACGACGGGAATAGCTGAGACGACCTTGGATTGTCCAATGAATAGTGAGCCGCTTCCGAGTCAGCTCCGGTTCTCAAGAACTGGATAAGCCGGCATCGCAATTGAGCATCGCCTTAGCTATTGTCCAACGCCAGGATGCGATATTTTATCGGCTCAGGTGAGGTCAGATGAGGTTCAACCAGATCCCCTCACTCACCACACATGTCGTGACGTCGCGTAACAGAAGATGAGCATGAGGGCAGAGATGTCAGTGGTTAGGGTAGCTCTGCTGGTGGATCCGTTGTCCCGGGGGGCTGTTTTTCTGGGCTTGGCTTCAGGTACCGTACCGCAAGCGCACACCGCCGAAGCCGCTGTGTTGAAAAGTTCAAAGAAAACTGGGAAAGGCGCGATGCGAGGAAAGACGAGCTTCCCTCTTCCTAAAAACTTGGAACTTGCACCTCTATACTCCAGCGCCCGTTGCCATCCAATCTTTCTCCATCTCTGGGCGTAAACGGGAACCACCATCACCTGCTCCACTGCTCCCGTCTCAACTGCCGAGCGATAGACTTCCCATAGGACTGGTCTTTTATGCCCACCTAAATTTAACGTGTTGATCTCCATCCTGATTCCCCGACCCGCGCCATGGTTGGTTTGACGTCATGAAGTAAGGAAAACTCCGCGATCGAATGGCGACGACATCCCGGTACTGACAGCATGGTCAAGGTTTGCAAAAGAGCTTGAGCAGGACGCTGTTCCAGGTACGTACAAAATCTTCAGTTCCTTCTGTTCGGTGCGGTGTGCAATTGGACCAGCGAAGCGCGGAAAATGCCGACCGAGACACGTTGAGTGATCGTCGGCGGGACCAAACAACGCATTGTGTGGAGATATCAGACACAGTGGAAACAATTAAGCATTGTATGTACTAATGCCCGTCGTGGCACGCAGAATGGCGCGTCAAGTATCTCAATTACAAGCAGGGTAAGAAGCACGTCAAAGCAGTCACCCGAGCCATCCACCGCGCAACTAGCACACCAACGCTCGCAAGACGCGCCGAGGCCGATCAGCAGCACTGCAAGACCCCCTCCAGCTACTTCAACATCGGCCACACCTTCACGCCCCCACCGCCGAAGGCCAATGATGGACTCCATGGCGATGAGCTGGATGAGACGGGAAAGGCCAAGTCTGTCAAGGTTGTAGCTACTCCAAGAGATGATGAGCGATCAGGCCTGGCTAGGTCTCCGGGCAGTGATCTTCAATATGGCAGCTTTGGGCCAGTGCCATCTCGTTCGAGTTATAAGCATGACTTTGAACTCCCTGCGCCGGCGATGAGAGTGCCGTCGAGAACCAGTGACCATGGCGCATCTTCTTCACCTCCCTCAAACCGACTGGCGTTGCACAGAAGCGCCTCCATGGTAGCTACGCTTCCGACTGGCTATCAGACCCCCTCCAAGGCCAATCTTGGTGCAGACGGCTCGGCCACGACACCTCGTCAACGCATGTCTCGGCTCTTTACGACCGGATCGACACACACGCGCAATGCCTCCAGCAAATTTACTGGAGGAAACAAGAATGAGATCGGGATGCAGAATTTGGATTCTGTTCGATCTGCGGAACGTGACTTTTTCACCTTCCTCGACAGTGAACTGACCAAGATTGAGTCGTTTTACAAGGAAAAGGAGGATCAGGCGACAGAGCGTTTGATGGCATTGCGGGCACAGCTGCATGAGATGCGCAATAGAAGAACGGCCGAGATCACAGAAGCGAGGAAGAAGCGCGAGACAGGCCGGAATCGGAGTCCCAGTGATGACAACGCCGGTGAGCAGCAGGGCAAGGACGGCAGCCGTGATTGGATCGCCCCTTTGAAGGGCAAGTTTCTTAAGCCGGGACCCAATTCGAAAGCCCTCCAGCGGATGACACAAACACCGGTGATGCATCCTCGCAACGTCGACGAAGGACGAGACTACGTTCGAAGACCACCTGGCGACGACGTTCCGTACCGGAGTGCGAAGAGGAAGCTCAAAGTGGCACTGCAAGAGTTCTATCGCGGTCTGGAGCTGCTAAAGTCGTACGCCCTGCTCAACCGGACTGCGTTTCGCAAACTCAACAAGAAGTATGACAAGGCGGTTAAGGCCCGCCCGCCATACCGATACATGAATGAGAAAGTGAACAAGTCCTGGTTTGTCAACAGTGACATTCTCGATGGACACATCCGGACTGTCGAGGACCTCTATGCTCGATACTTTGAGCGTGGAAACCACAAGATTGCGGCTGGAAAACTTCGAAATCTGAACAAGCGCGCCGGAGACTCGTCTGACAGTGCGTTCCGCAGTGGTCTTGCCATCGGCCTCGGTGGTGTTTTTGCCGTTCAGGGGCTCATCTATGGAGCCGAACTACTCTTCGACGAAGACAATGACCTTCGCACACAGACTGCCTATCTGATGCAGCTTTATGGAGGATATTTCCTGGTGCTTTTCCTATTCATTCTTTTCACTCTCGACTGCCGCATGTGGACCAAGAACAAGGTCAACTACCCTTTCATCTTCGAGTTCGACCAGAGGAACTTTTTGGACTGGAAGCAGGTGGCCGAGTTTCCTAGCTTTTTCTTTGCGCTCCTTGGCGTTTTCATGTGGCTCAACTTCTCGAGATTAGGTGACTGGGAGGACATGTACCTGTACTATCCAGTCATTCTGATTTGCATCACACTCGGTATTCTGTTTTTCCCGGCACCCATTCTTCACCACAAGGCCAGGAGGTGGTTCTTGTACTCGCATGTAAGCTTACATTACGTGTCTTTGAGATGGAACTTTGCTCATCAGGTCTCCAGTATCGGCTTCTCTTGTCAGGATTATACCCAGTCGAGTTTCGAGATTTCTTTTTGGGCGATATCTGGTGTTCGTTGACCTATGCTACCTGTGTAAGCTTCTCCTCATGTCACCATTTCTCCCACGTTGCTAACATCTGTCCAGAATATCGAACTGTTCTCCTGCCTCTACGCCAATTCCTGGTACGACCCGGAGCAGTGCAACTCATCGCACTCCCGGCTTATGGGATTCTTTGGTGCCCTCCCACCCATCTGGCGTGCTCTCCAGTGTATCAGGCGTTACCATGACACCAAGAACGTCTTCCCTCATCTGGTGAATTGCGGGAAATACAGCATGACCATTCTCACCGCCGTGTTCCTGAGTCTTTACCGCATCGAGAATACCCAGGCTAATCTCAGCCTGTTCATCACTTTTGGAACAGTCAACGCAATCTACTGCTCCATCTGGGATCTGTTCATGGATTTCTCCCTCCTCCAGGCCGGCGCCCGCAAGAAACTCCTTCGCAACATCACGGCATTGCGACCGGTCAGTATTTACTACATCATCATGACCCTGGACCCTATCCTCCGCTTCTCCTGGATCTTCTACGCCATCTTCACGCACGGCAGCCAGCACTCGACCATCGTTTCGTTTCTGGTCGCCTTTGCCGAGGTGTTCCGGCGAGGCATCTGGACCCTCCTCCGTGTCGAGAACGAGCACTGCGCCAACGTCGCTCAGTACAAGGCGTCCCGGGACACACCCCTGCCGTACCACCTCAACACCTCGACTTCCAGCGTCGAAGAACAGGCTCCTCCGGCTGAGCTACTCAGCCCGGCTGTCAACCCCGCCACTCCGGGGGTGGACCAGCAAGACCAGATCGGTGCGCTGGGTCAGCACCAGCGGAAATCATCCACCATTCCCCCTCGCACCCCCGCCAGCCAGGTCCTCCGCCGCGTTCCTACCAATGCCGCCGGCAGTGGTGGTGGTGGTGGTGGTGGTGGTACTCCGCAATCTGTCGCAGTCTCCGACACACCCGCCGACGAGTCTGGTCCTGCGGCGGCGTTTAGGAGACGGTACACTGATACTATCGGGAAGAAGTCGATCCTCCAAGCCATGGCCGAGGCGCACAAGCAAGATTTCGAGAAGAAGAGGCTGCCTGCGGGATCCGAGCCGCTGACGGGCGCGAGACGGGATGAAGGCGACGAAGGGGAGATCAAATCGGAGGAGGAAGAGGAAGAAGAGGACGACGATGATGACGAGACGGGGAGCGTGGAGGAGGAGAGGATGAGGGTGAGGGAGACGGAGGGGTTGATTCATCGAGCTAGGGGGGCCGGGGGGAACAGTGAGTCGGATTAGGTGGGGCTGGAGTGGTGTGTTTGTGAGTGAGCGAGTTGATACCCAGGGGCTGGTTGGTTTTAGCATGACACCTATGAATTTTTGCATTTTTCGAATGGATGGATGTGCACAGAGGGCCATGGTGGGATAGATGGATGCAAAAACCAAGGGGTTTGTTTGTTTTTTATCTGCATTTTTTGGGGGGGGGGATGGACTGCACTCAACATTAGGATTGGGGGAGCATTATAAACATAGAAGGGAGCAAGCATCGTTACGAGTTCTGTTTCAATACCAAAATCATTTTCATTCTCATCACTTCCATCTCTCGCTACTACATGCAATGTCTTGTTGTCTATGTATGAACCCAGTGTGTGTCATTCTAGAATTGGCTGAAAAAGGGGTATTATATGCGTCCATTATCGCCACCACTTCAACTCTCGCTATTATCAAACCATCAATCATACATGTTCTCTCTCATTACTTCATATCGAACAACAAAACTCTAGGCCCGCCACTCCTTGTCAACCTTCTCCCAGTTGTCCAAGAAACCCTTGTAAAACTTGAGACCGAGACCGGGATCCAAGCTACCGGTGGTAGCGCGGATGCTGTGCATGCTCAACTGTGGGATACCGACGTCGGCAGCCTTGCAACCCATCGCACTGCTCAGCATGGGGCCGACCGTGCCTCCTGATCTGCTGTCGTTGCGGATCATGTGGCGTTGGTTGACGGTCCCGGCAAGAGAGGCAACTCTGTCCAGGATGGCCATCGAAACGCTATCCGTGGTCATGTGGCCAGAGGCATCAACGCAGAGAGCAACGCCGACGTTCAGGCGTGGGGAGTGGCCAGCAAGGTTGGTCTGGGTGAAGTTGGGATGGGCAGCGTGTGTGACATCTGAAGAGACGAGGAAGGAGTTGGCAAAGGTCTGACCCATCAGACCGGGGCCGAAGGAAGTGTTGCCCTCTCTGGCAGCAAGGGACTCGACTGCACGCTCGACTGAAATGGGAAGGAAGTTACCCCGGGCACCTTGGCGAAGCAGGGACCCGATTTCCTCGTTATCGAAGAGAGCAACGAGCTTGATAACACCCTCATCCTCGTCCTGCTTTGCATGAAGAAGGGCCATGAAAGCAGCCCAAGAGCAAAGCTTGTCGTCAATGCGTCCAGCAAAGATGAATTCCTTATCCATACCGCCGACCTGAGCGGGCTGGGAGTCGTAAAGCTCGAGCTCCCAATTGAGGATTGTGCTGTAGTCTTGGACACCAATTTGTGAAGCAATGAGCTTCACAAGTTTGGGAGGCTGGGTAGCGGCGAAAGAGCCAACACCGCCGAGAGGGGGTTCGGATGAGGCAGGGGCTGCACCGTTGATATCGCTGTTGTCGAGACCGATGATCGGGATAGCCTCGGTTTCGCGGTTATTGCGGCCCGTCATGCCAATACCAAAATGAGGAGCGAGGGTGGGGATGCGGGCAACTGGTCGATGTTAGTTTTCCGTTTAGTCAAGATCTGGAGTTGTGTATGTAGATGAGAAGACTTACTTGGCCAGTCGAGTTTGGCGAGCTTGACCGTGGTCTTGCCCGTATCGGGGTCTCTGACAATGACGCGGCCACCAATGCTCAGGTCTCTGTCCCACCAAGTCTCGTTCAAACCGCCAGCATATTGCGCAACACCCAATTGAACATATCCATTGTTGCCGGGCTTCGTGCTTGTGGGCTTAAGGCGAGCAGTAAGCGCGTCGATGTGGCCAGCAATCATGGCAGCACCGTTTCCGGGCTTGTAGGCTTTACCAACGGCGAATGCGATGATGGAGCTACCGTTGCGTGTAACATAGTACTTTCCACCAGGCTCCAGCTTGCCGATCCAGCTATCGCGCTGGGAGAGCTCCTTGTAACCAGCCTTTGCGAGCTCCTCCTTAAAGTAGCCGACGGTGTGGAAGACAGTAGGGTTCTCGGTCATGAACTCGCAGTATGGCTTGGTGAAGGCCTCGGGCTTGAGCTCTCGAGCGTCGACCTTGTTAAACCCATTGTGGAACACGGACGAAGCGGGCGAAGCGCGCGAAGCCATCATCGCCTGCTCCATGGCCATGGAACGGATGGAGAGGTTGGATTCACGAGCCCGGATGAAGGCAGCGGTGTGGCGAGTCATCGTGATGGAAGGTGACTGCGCAATTGGTGGGGGGTGGGGATCGATCGGAGGTCTTGTGTCAACGGTGAGAGCGGATTGAACCGGATTCCGGTAAGAATTGGGCAAACGGGTGAGGTTGAGCTTGTGTCGGAGGTGATGGAAGTGGTTTGAAGAGGGAGAGAATGGCTGGTTGCGGTTGAGCTTAAGCGGTGGCCTCGTGCCTCGCTCCTTATCTTATCGGTGAGCTGTCAAGGTTCCGTTGCTTTGGCTACAGTCGGTGCCTGGCAGCCGGCCTCGGGACCTGCCGCTGTGATCATGCAGACATCGAAGACAGCGCATGACCTCTTCGGTGTTCAATGATTGGTAATAGCTCATTACACTACTGTACTTGTGAGGAGCCTCCTCAGTTCAGACGCATTACGTTAGCCACCGCTCTCTCGTAGCCAGCTGCAGGGGGGGAAACGACCACCTCATGAATGCCAAGATTCCCAATGGATGCAAGATCTCTTGGCGCGCAGCTTGCTGTCGTCACTTGTGGAGGATGTGGGGGCATTCAAGATGGCGGTACGAAGTACCGGTGAAATCTCCAAGAGGATCAAATTCTCGAGCTTTGAGACTCCAACTCTCACTGGAGGATATCCAGCGTAAGATATGTGTACATACCAAGCTCACCGTCTGTCAATGTAAGTTTGCTCAATGGCTCATAACACGTAGTCCTTTGCTTCATGACGTCTTGTCTTTCTTGATTGGCTGTTTTGCAAGGCACACGCGCACTTGCCTTGCCTCGGCTGGGGATGACGATTGCACCGAAGACCGACAAAGTGCAAGCCTCACAATTGCAGCGCCACTTTCATGTCTTTTTAAGCTTCGTGAGTAAACACTGAAAAATTCTCTGTCGTCTTACAGTAGTTGTCAGTAGTCAAAACCTGATTCCGAGCTCCGACCAGGTCTTTCACGGACCGTTATTTCGGATATCGTCTATCGTTTCATAAGGCCTCTGGATCCAATACCTAACGACCCTGCCAGTAATACCAATTATTAATCAACATAGGTAGTTAACATCCCAGAACGATGTCGCTTTTGTCCACCCTTCTGAATCCTGTTCCCGGGTTTCCCGAGTACACCGGCCCCTACAAAGTTGGCACCGTGGACGTCGAAATCCCAATATCTGAGCTCCCCTCTAGCCAGAAGCCAGAAGGCGCCGCAAATATCCAGACAGTTCTGTTCCGCATATTCTATCCCGCTGTACCCGAGGCTCAAGGAAAGAAGGTCACATGGCTCCCCGCGCCGCAGCGACTTCATATTGAAGCCTATGCGCAGTTTCTTGGCCTCGGATCTAAAGCTGCTTCCTTTCTCTCGTGGGCGCTCCTGAGGCATACTATCTTGCAAAGACTTTAACTGACTCCGTCTCAGGTTTCTTCCCAGACACCTCCACTGGACGACTATCCCAGCCATCAAGAATGCCGCTCTGCTGTCTCCCCCAGCCGAGCATCTTGGCTCAAGATGGCCCACCATGGTTTTCTCTCACGGCTTGGGAGGCAACCGAAATGCCTACAGCCATCTCGCCGGCTCTTTGGCCTCTCACGGAGTAGTGGTTATCTGCCCTGAACACCGCGATCAAAGCGCCGCTCTCACTCTGATCCGCGACCCTCAGAGCGCCAAAAAGACCAGCCCATTCGTCCTTCCCTATCTCCGAATCCCTCACAACCAAACCCCTGAGATCTGGCAGCAGCGCGACTCCCAACTCCGTATCCGTCTCTGGGAGCTAGACATCATCTTCGAGGCCATCCTCGCCATCGACCACAATGACAGCAAAGTCATCACCTCCAACCTCAACTCCAGTACACCCGTCTCCGCTATCTCCGCTTTTCACAACAAACTCGATATCTTGGAACCAGGAAAGGTGATCATCGCCGGTCATTCATTCGGCTCATCAACAATGGTCCAATTGCTCAAATCCGTCTTTTACTCATCCCACCCTTCTCTGGACCTGTATACTGACAGGTTATTCGCCCCTCGCCCTGACTCACCCATGAAGTCCCAAATCAACGGCTGCAACCCGACGATTCTACTGGATATGTGGTCTTTTCCATTGCTGTCGGCGGCTACCGACTCGCTTTATCGGCTCCCTCTTCCGTGCTACTCTGTACCTCAACAACAAAATATGTCCAAGATACTGGCCGTGGAATCAGATCAGTTCTTTAAATGGGGGTCACATCTCCACCGCACGGCCAGGATCCTGTCATTGGACCCGACCGCCGATATCGTGAAGGCTACCGCGACTCATCCGCCGCCGTATCTCTTCTACGTTGAAAAGTCTGCTCATTTAAGCCAGTCAGACTTTGCGGTTCTGTTTCCGTGGTTGACAAAGAAGGCGTTTGGTTCGGAAACACCGGAGGTGGTCCTGAGTCTGAACGTGAGGGCTATGGTGCAGTTTTTGAGAGGGAACGGGGTGCTAGTGGCAGATTCGAAGCTGGAAGAGGAGAGAGGCGATGTGCTGGCTCGGGAGGTGGAGGTGGCGAAGTGGAAGTGGGTTGATGTGGTGGGGATGGGCAAGAAGATGTACCCTTCGGAGCTGGAGATGATGAAGGAGGAGAGGGATAAGGAGGAGGTGGAGAGGTCGAGGAGGGAGGAGAAGGGGATGGAGGAGGAGATGGATCCTGGTGCTGCGAAGCAGGAGGATGAGGTGAAGGAGAATGGTACGACGGGAGGGGAGAGACTCTGAGACTAGGCAAGCGGTCTGAAGGGCAGGACAGAGGTGGAGTGAAATTTCGGTCGGCATATTGAGAAATGGCACATAGAAGAGTACACCAAGCCTGAAGGGGCAGGGCGCTAACATTGTTGTGTTTAGATATATTAATTTTATTATTAGATACACCATCAGCATCATGTCCTAGCATGTGCTTCAACACTGTCAAAACTAGAAACAAGGGTATCATCAAAAGCCGCCCAAACAAAAGAAACCATCAGAACGAACGACAAAACAACGCTGAACCTGTGTATTCTAATCAGGTCAGCGCTGTTTCCCCAACATCACAGACAGACAAAAGAAACCACTTAGACCCTTTCAAAAAGCGAGCGACATATTGACCCAGCCTTCTACCGATAAACCGGAAACCCCTCTTCATCCAACGGTATCAGCTCCTCCTCCCCCTCCACCCCGCCCAGCCAAGCCTTGATCCTCTTCTTGCTATCCACCTTTGTATCCATCACCTTGCCCTCCTTGATCTTCTTGTCCAACAGCTTCTTCTTCTTCGCCAGCTCCTTATTCGACACGCCGCTTCCCTTGTTCTTGGTGATCACCACGCCCCCCGGTTGGAGGTGGACATTTCCCCCTGGAACTCCCGGCTGTTGCTTTTCCGCTGCTGATGGCGGTGTTGTCTTTTTGGCCGGGGCTGCTGCTGCTGGCGGGGGAGAGGCGAGGGATTTTCCTTTTTTGGAACGGCCTTCTGTGAGGAGCCACATTACTGGTCCTAGTGGTCTCTTTGGGGAGGAGGACTTTTTCGCGGGGGGGTTGACGACTTTTGGTTTTTGGGAGTGGGGTTGTTGTTGGCGGGTTGTTGGGGAGGAGGTCTTGCGGATGGGGGAGGGGGAGGTGGATTCGATTCTTGTTAGGGCGAGGCCGGATGTACGGGGGCTGGGGTTGGTGGTGGTGATTGCTTCTGTTGGGCGGCCGGTGGATTTGGTGATGATGGTTGGGTAAGAGGACTTTGGGTTGGAGCCGGAGCGGTGGCTTTTTAGGGCGGGGGAGATGGGTGGTTTGAGGAAGTGGTTGTTGTCTTTGCTGGTGGTGGTGCTTCTTTCTGGGCTGGAGGAGGAAGACGAGGAGGAGGAGGAGGTTAAAGGGGTGGTGTCTTCTATTGTGATTTTGGGGGAGTTTGGTTGGGATATTGGTTCCATGTGAGGGTGCGGCAGGGGTTTTGGTTCGGGTTGTGATTTTGTTTTCGGTTGGATTTGCTGGGATATTGACTCCAGATGGGGATGCGGTACTAGAGGTTGGATCTCGGGTTCTGGGTCTGTTTTGGGTTGCTTTTGGTAGTCCCATTCATCTGCCAAAGGAGTTGTCATCAGCTGAGGTCCGGAATCGAGGAGAAGATGTTTTGCAAGCATACCGTTTGGAAGCTTTCTCGCGCGCCAGAAATACGTATTGTCCTCGCTAAGATACCATTCCGACCACGACCTAGCATTCTTCGATGTTGAAGTCTTTTTTGATTTCGACTTCGTCCGTACAGGCTTTGACTTCTTTGATTTCGATGGCTCTTCGGATATTGTGGGCATCTTGGCTCGACGGGAGCCCTTGGGTACGCTGTACGTCGGGGTCGGCTCAGCTGTTGTGCCCTTGGCGGGCGGCGAGGGTGAAGTTGGCCATAGCGAGTGCCAAAAGTCCCTATTGGGATGTGTGGGGATATTGTATTCCCGTGGTTTGGAGGCCATCGTTTATTCAACGGGCAATAGTCATTTGAATTTGCCGTGTTCACTGGGAACATCAGAGGAGGACAGCAAATCTACCCATGAACAAACGTGCTTACGGATGTTATTGCGCACAATGGAAGACTTGTTGGTGTTTCAAGCAAGGTCAATGAGGAGGTCTTAGACAGACGAAGTTGGAGAGCTGTGGGTCAGTCTATATGTATGTATGGACTGCCAGAAAGAGCCGCACAGGGGAACGGCGTCGGTGTAGCGGCTAGCGCAACGCAGCAAGCCTCATCCGAACATTCAAGGAACGGTGGCAATACTTTTGGAACAACCGGATGGATGATGGAAGAGCCGGCCCTCCCAATAAGAGCGTTGTCGTTGCAAGCGGGACCATCGCATACCACATGCCCAGTTGACACCAAACCGGCTCCTGTCATCCAACGATGTGGCTGTTCTCTGGCTCATAACAAATGACAAGCAAGTTCAGATCTGGCATTAACCTATCGGGGCGGCCTCATGAATACTTTGCATGCTCCTAGGCCTGCTTCGGCTCAGGTTTGCATGCTTGGTGCCCAACGTGTCATGGTGCCAACGCAAGTCGGTGGTAGCTGACCCACTCTATACTCACATGACTTCCGATCAATCAGTCCAAACAGAGAGCGACATATATCATGATGAGTGTGGAGAATGGAATGAATGGAGAAGAAATAAGTTGCCTCTTACCCGGATGGCGTGTCGGTGTCGGCTTTCCACCAGGTACGCTTCGGGCCGTGAGAATCATGAGATCTTGGCTTCCATTGATATCCAATGGAGTGGATGCAGAACCATAATTCGAGGTGAACCCGAGCGGGTAGCAGATCGGATCGGGCTATCTTGACTTTGCTTGGAGTTTCGTGTACAGCTGTAGGCCAGTCAACTTAAGCACGTAACCTCGGTCTTCGCCAGTTGCCTGGTTTAGGCTGAGCAGCAGATGCTCATCAGCGCGATATTGCCTGCTGCCTTGACTTCTCGGGCACAATTCCCATCGAAGCAAGTATCGGAAAGGGGCTTTGAAAATGGAGCTAGTAATCTCACCGGAATTAGAGGTGTATGGGCCGCTGGTCGGGTGTCTACATTTCTAAAAGTGGATTACAGGCACGTCACGATAAGTGGTCCTATTCAAGACATTACCCGCAGTTCCACTTTAGCACAGCTGAAATCCAAAAGAACTTGATTACATCTTGCTATCTCAGGATAAAACTTTGCTTTGGGCCTACATCCCAACCGTACAACGCATTTTCCCCTCCCACTCCGGTAAAATATCGAATTTTCAAAAGCCCTCTCCGAAAAGAAAATTTCCCCCTAGTACGGACAACCAGACAGACAATGACATCCGGCTCGCGACGCTCAAACAAATCTATCCGCCGTTGTCTCGCACCCGGCCTCTTCTTATCCGCAGCTTGTATAGCCTTATACACATCCCTACGGGGCTCTCCATACGTGCCCAGGACAACGCACTGATAGTCGTCATTCAACAGTTTCATCTCGAGCTCTTTCAACGAGGTAGCCCCCATCGACAGGCACAAATCTGTATTCTCATGAAGCCGTGTTACCAACTGCGCCGGGTCGAGGACGTATGCATCAAAATGCAAGGACTCAGCCGCAAGGACTTCACGAATGAAGTATTGCTTGTACCGCTCGAAGCTGTGCAGCCACTCGTACTCCCTCATCTGGCGGCCGTTTTGGAATCCTATCCTCACAGAACTGAGGAGACTGGTCCAGCAGTAGGGTAGGTCTGTCCTGCTCTGTATATGACCGAACCATCCGGCCCAGGACCAGGAAGGGAATCCTTGCCGAAGCTGCGGCTTGGGGTTGTGGTTGGGGGTCCATGGTAACTGCTGCCCCTGGTCTGGATCGGAAGCCCGTGTTTTAAGAAACTGCCGCGGAAGACTGTCGTCAAAGTTATCTACTGTGTGAGACCATGCCAGGGCGTAGCTTAAGTGGTCGAGCCCCTCCTGTTTACTGCCTGTTGGCAGATTTGCGATGGGGAACGGGATGGGGATCCCAGCCAGACAGGCGATCATGGCTGTCGTTTTCGCATAAAACCGGGCGATGGCTGCAAACGCATGGAGGACGTCGTCTTTGTTAGTGAGTTCTCGCTTTGTGTACTGCCGGATCTGATGCTGACATCGGCGGATTATGTCGACCTTCCGGTGGTTTGCCTTGTTTCGTCTCACGTCGAGGTGCGAGTATTGGTTAGAGTTCCCGCATACAAATCGCCCCGCACGGTGGTAGGCTCTAAACCGCTGGCCGTTCTTGGTGTGGATGATGTCGAGGTTGCTCTTGAAGGACTCGGTACAGTTCATCGCGTTGCACTCGAAGTAGACCTGGTGATTCGTGAAGAAGAGGCGGCGAGTCGAGAAGAGGCCCTCTTGGTACGTCCATGCTCTGGTCGACCATTTTGAATGCTTGATGAAGTCGTGGGGGTCGGGCATGGTCGATATGAACCGGAACTGGCCACTGCGGCACTCTTGCTGACTGGCACGAGGAGTCGAGCTTACACCAGGAAGCCCGGCATTGGCGTCATCCCCGAGTGCGCATATTGCTACCTGGGACCCGGCGTAAATATCTCCCATACGGCTGAACTGCTCCCGCTTCTCAGTCTCGTTGCTCTGATCGATACAATACTTGTCGACCCAGAGGTAACGGTATCGTAGTGCTTTGGTCACCTCGATGGCATCTCGAATGGTCAGTGGGATATTCCTTGGGAGCCTCAGCTGCTTCTTTGGTTTCATGTCTTTGGCCGGACCGGTGCTTCCCGACTGGCCCCAGACATAGCTCAGAGCCACGTACTTGTCGCCTGGCTCATAGTCTCGAATCGCCAAGTTCTCAGATTTGCAGTCAATAACCCTCATTCCTTTCACCTCTGGCGGCTTTGGGTTGCAGCGGCTGCGGTGCAGCTTACAGGTCCGCAGCCAGGAGAGAAGTTGTTTCGGGTCATACTTTGGAGCGACTTGCTGGGGCTGGAGGATCTTCGTTTCCCGTCGCCCATCGGGCAAAACAACAATCAAGCCCCTTGAGGCTATGTGTTCCACCAATCCCGCCTTCCACTTTGGGGCGATGGGCACCACAGCGATGTGATACGGTGCTTCGTGCTCTCGGAGCACTTTCCTTCCAGCTGGAAAATCGCTGATGTGGTGGACGTATCGTAGGTTCGGGAAGACGTGGAGTCGGTCCCCCAGATCTGGTACTGCCTTGCGCTCAATCCAGCGCCAATTCTCCAACCACTTTTCTATCCATGGGGCGTGGAGTTGGTGGCAGAGTGTACAATCATTGTCGGGTGAGAGTTTCCGGAATCGCCGACCCACGTCGGCGACGGGCCGGCCTTTCCATGTGAATCGCAGTCTCTCCCTTACAATCTTTTCGATCCCGTCCCAGCATATTTCCGAGCAATCGGTACAGAGCTTACCGGCTGATGGTGAGGAAGAGACGTGTGTTCGACATTGGCGCTTGGCAGCTGGACTACTGCTGTTGCTGCTCGTGGTCACGGTACTCTGGCGACTCTCGTCTGAAACTTCGATTCTCCTCTTCCCCAAGACTGAAGATTGCGGTCGTGTAGAAACTCGCTTGAGGCCCTCATCTCTGTGTCTGCTTTGATGATTGGAGACCTGTACTCCGTTAATCACGAACCCAGTCTTGCTAGGTAGTTGCATCAAGTATTACTCACAGTCTGCTGCTGCCTGGGGGGTTTGATACGGGCTCTATCATGTGGAGATTCAAGCCTCTCTGTTGTTTTGCTGTTGCGACGCTGATTTCCAGGGGGCACAAGGCCGCCCGCTTTGTAAGGCATCGTGTTGGTTGTGTATGGGCGAAGCTGCTCTAGGCAATGAGAGCGATGCTAATTCCTTGCCACCGCAAAACACTATATTCCAGTCATTTTAAGGGAAACTATAAACATGATCCTGGGGTGACTCATTCGACCTACCGTCAAGACCAGGGACAAACGTGCTCGAGGCTTCACACAAGGTGGCCGCATTGGTGGTGACATTCCATGAGCCAATCACATCGCAGCGCAAGCACACAAGAATGCCCAAGGCATTCTTTACGCAGCAGGGTTCCTCGAATCATAGCTCCCCAGATTATGTGGGTTGAAAGCTGAAACACCAAAAGGTCTGTATTGATTGGTTCGTCAGCCAATAGTATACGGTGTGGCGTTGATCAAGCGCCTCCGCAGTAGCAATCATCAGTTGCCGTTTAGAATAGGTATCTAGCATGATGACATTGAGCTCCTGTACCTGAGTACCTATCTACAAGTATGGGCCAAGAACCTTCTCTGTGTGGTCCCACACCTTCTCCTGGCCCTTCTCCCGAAGCTGAGCGACGACCTTTGCATTCGGCGTGCAGTCGCACTTGTTGCTGACGAGGAATAGTCCACCAGCTGACTGCGCAGTTGTAGTGATTCCTGCCCTGCCCGTATATGGCACACCGCGGCCGCCAAAAGCAGCGCTAGTGCTTTCAAACAAATGTCTCTGGCCCGACTCGTCGTCGGAGAAGCCAATAAGCCAGTTCATAGACTCGACGACACGCGAAAATATGCTGCCCACTACTGAATTCGCATCCCAACCCCTCCTCACATTTCCTGTATTGACCGCCCCCGGACACGAGTGAATGAAAGTAATGTCGGGGTTCTCACTGGCCAGCTTATCCAGCGTTATGGTGTTCATGGCGAGGTACTGAAACCGAGCCCGGTAGACTTTGAAATTCCCCGGCTTTTTCAGGTCCAAGTCGTCCAAGTCGATGAGATAAGTTGTTTCTAACCCACCGCCTAAGACGCTGACGACTCTTGCGTGGTCGGATGCCCCGAGCAAGGGGAGAAGATGAAGAATAAAGAGCATTCGGGAGTAGTATTCAAGGGCCTGGACAACTTCGTGGCCCTCGGCGGTCTCCTTTCGTGTGCCGAATGGCGCATAGCCGGCGGTGAGGACCAACAGGTCGAGACGTGACTCCTTGCTTTTGATAACCTCGCATACTCTCTTGACATCGGCAAGGAGGGAGACCTCAGCTTCGGTCCAGACTATTTCGGCCTTGGGGTTGACGGCGTGTAGCTCCTCGATGAAAGCTTGCGTGCGCTCTTTGGAACTCCTCCGCCCGACCAGGTAGATTTTGACAGTAATCCCTGTTGCGACCAGAGCTTTGATCGTAAATTTCCCGATGCCCGAGGTCCCACCAACAAAGACGGCAACATGGAGGCCTGATTCATCGTTGATGAGGGAATTGGAGGCGAGTATGTCGTCGAAAGAAACCATAGTGAACAAGAAGCGGTTAGCAGAATATGTTTCTCACGGATTTGTCGCCTGAATGCACACCTAAAAGAGGTGTTCAAAATTGACAGATGAGGATACAAATAAATCTAAAAATCCTTTGGGCTGATTGTGTCGGTGGAAGCTATGACTTTCCATTTCGGGCTCCGGGATTTTGGCAAACCCGCTAAACACATCCTCGGTTGAATCATATGCCCAATAAGTCTCCGCGGCGGATGCGGCGCGACCGTGATGACCATGCTGCAACGGGATGCTTCGATGCCTCATTTTGATCCAATGCTTATAGCGACCCAAAAGCTATCTTAAAGAAAAATACCGGACCTATTCTAAGAAAATTTTGAAATCGAAATTTGTGAAGCTGGCCGTATGCCTAGATCAAGTGAAGTACCGATCCGCCCGCGAGTCCAAAGTTCCTGTGGTTGTTCTCCATAGCAACAAACTTTTATAACCAGGCAACAATTGTCAATGTACCTAAATCATGCCTGAACTATGGGCCACAGGTCTTATCCTTTAAGGGTTCTTGATGCAATTAATAAAATACAACGCTTTGATCATACCTACTTGATTCATTCAAATCCACAAACGGGATTTCAACAGCAGCCTGGCAGTTGGCCCAGAACAGTATCTACTTAACTCCGCTTGGTTTTCTTCTACGGACGAACGCCGTCTTGGTATATCCTAACGCGCTCACGCACCATTGGTCGGGTCAAATACAAACCGGTCTAGCATGTCACAGCGTTCTCGCAGCTCCAGCGGCATGGTAGTGGCCTCGAACCCGCCTGTAATGTTGTATATGCGCTTGTCCCTGCTATACGCTGGCCACGCCATATCTTCACCGCGTACCAGCGCCAGTAGCTTCGCTTGGAAAGCGAGTGCCAGCTCTGAATCGCTGACTGGGGTTTGCTTGCCGTCGACGTAGAAGTAATCTGCCTTTGCTGTCAGATTTATACAGTCGTTGACCTAAGGTGAGCCTCTCGGCCTACTTACATGACAAATCCTGCCCGTGAACCGCCGGTGGCGTCGACATAATATACCGCATCGTCTTGTCCGGCAGCCCATTTGCCAAATTGTAGGCATTGCACGCGAAGACTGCGTCGGTTGTCCAGTCCCACGCCAGCTCCTTTTCGAATCCCGGATGGTAGTACTGGTCCAGGATGGCCTGTATCGTCGCGTTGCCGGCCGTTGGCATCACCTGCCGCACCATGGTAGGGAAGTAGCCGGGCATGCCCACATCGTGCGACGTCTCCTTGCCCTCGAGTGCCATAGTCCCGACCACGAGCCTCTTCAGCTCCTTGTGCATGCAGCCCCGTCTGATCAGCGCCGAGGGGATGTCCGGGATCAGCTTTCCATCGGGGGCCGGGCCGAAGCCCATAACAGGGCCGAGCGTGCCGCCGCCCGTCTCACTAGGCATCTGGTTGATGAGCCGGTCGTTGACGCGCAGTAGAGTCGACTCAGGCGCTGAGCGTAGACACGCGAGGGTCGTGCAGTTGGCGGCCTCGAGAACATTGTTGAATAGTTCCCGTTGGCGGGCCTTCGCGTTACGCCGTTGCGGTGCTGCCGGGGATGAGATAAAAGCCTGCTGGAACGGCAATGACTTGCCCTTGCCGCCATTCAGGACCATCATATGGTAGATCATACCGGCACCAGCGCTCTGCCCGATAACCGTAACATGCTTGCCATGGCCGCCAAACTTGTGGATGTGCGTGGCGGTCCACCGAGCAGCGGCGAGGCAGTCCAGCATGCCAACATTGCCGTCTAGATCCTCGCCGTCAGCCCAGGTAAAGCCGGACACTCCCATTCTGTACCTGTATTAATGCCTATTCGTTATCAATGTGGCAGAGTTTGGATAAAGGCTAACCTGTAGTTGTTGGCTACGACGATGAACTTGCCCCCGTTCTGCTTGTGCATCAGATCAAACAGGCCCATGGGGTTGAAAAACATCTCCTTGTTTCCAAACGAATAGGCACCGCCGTGAAAGTTGTGGAGCACGGGTACATCGTCTCCCGGCCTCACCCCTTCGGGCACATAAACGTCCAGGAACAGGCAGTCTTCGCGGCCCCACGTCGTGCCGTTGAGGCCCGGGAACGGGATGTACCCTGGCGCCGACGCTATGCAGTCGGTGCTCTGCCACGGGAGCCTGCCATCTTGGATGGCGTCCACGTGGGGCAGCTTTGTGTCCGGGGTGCGGAAGCGCCGGTTGCCGGTCGGGGCGTTGGCGAAACGGATGTTCTGGTAGATGGCGACACGCTGGCCCGAAGTCGTGGTGTTAATGTACGTCGGAACGTGCTTGGCGTAGCCAAGGTCGACTAGGCTGGCAGGAAGAAATGGATAGGGCACACTTGGACTGCAGAACGCGCTTAAAGTGAGCGCCGAGAACAGGGCGAGAGTGTACGTGAGCGACATGGCTGATGGTGAACTGTATGTTCGAGTGGCCTTGATCTGAAGACGCCATCAAAACAGTTATTCGGTTCCTTATATATTATCGTAGTACCAGCTCTGGAACTGTCAAACCCACTCAACGACCAGATGAGGCAAACGAGCATTGCAATGGTCCGATGATGACGACCCCATAGTTACCCGGCGCGCTTGACACAGGCTTGGAGTTCACATAGCTGTCAGCTTAGAGAAAATTCTAGGCATATATCCGTAAATGCCGAAAACCCTGTCTGGCGGCGGAAACTTTGTCGAGACGAAGTCCCCACCGAAGAGAAAGCCCCTTGTTGACGGAGAGGAGTGGTTGCGCAGCCACGCTATCGCCCAAAGAGGAAAACGAGCTTCACAGCCCCTGAACCTTTAGCAACGTCAGCTTCGTCATAATAACTCCAGAGTTGGTCCGACGCAGCGGTACCTCTGATCTATTTGAGGCTTGAAGCCCCCATTCTCGTTTTCCCCTTTCGGCCTTGGCCGCGAGGATGTCGCGAACTTCATAGCAGAGATGTCCCCCGCGCCAGACTTTCGAGTTCTCTCCTTCCAGCCCCAACAGGGAAAGAGCACGGCTCGACCGTACCAAAAACGCAGGACGCACCACAAGTCCAAGGCCGGCTGCCACGCCTGCAAAGCAAAGCGAGTCAAAGTCAGTCGATGCGGTCTGCTAAGTGGTACTGCCGGTCCCATACTAATGGTCCGTGAAGTGCGATGAAGCTAGACCCCTCTGCTCGCGCTGTCAGCAAAACAGCGCCAGGTGCAGATACGGCTCGGTCACATCGAGACCACCTAGCACCCCCCCGATATCCAGTCTGTGCCAGTCTCCAGCCGTCACCGGCATCGACCCGTCGCGGGAGCCCATCTCTTGCGGCACTCCACGCCTCGTTCTCCTGCATCACTTCCAGAACCTCTTCCCTGAGCTTCAGTTGCACATCCTCGGCCGCGCCAGCCCCAACGCCATCCTGGGCCTTGGTCTCGCCCGGCCCTTTCTGCTCGACGCCGTGCTGTCTGTCGCGGCCTCGCACCTGCGCCATTACCACACCATTCCTGAAAGTCACCACGAGAGTCGTGTGGCAGAGCACTTCCACCAAGCCCTCGCCGTGAGGGGCTTCCGCAGCGCGCTGGCACAGTCCACGTTGGACCAGCAGACGGCCGACGCTTTGGTTCTGACATGCATGTTGCTCAACCTCCTGGCCTTCTCGTTCAACGACGAGGACGGGAATAAGCCAGAGGATTCATGGATCTTCCGTCGTGGCGACCCGCACCAGCTGGGCTGGTTCTCCCTGCAGCTAGGCCTCAAGCCGCTGCTCGCGGCTTCGGAGAAGTTCCGCGGTTGTAACACAATGCTCTCATGGATGTACGAGCCGTCACACAACAGCAAGATCCATCAGCCGGACCCCTTGCTGCCAGCACATTGGGAGTCTTTTTTCAACAAGTTAAACTCGGACGAGAGCATACTTCTTGAGCCCGCCCGCATGCTCGCCTGGGTGCGCAACGCCGAGCCCCGCGCCGAGTCCTTCATCCTCTACGTGCAGTTCATAGGTGCGCTGGACATGAATTACCGCTTCCACAACATGCTTGAGGCACGGGACGAGCGTGCCATATGGCTGCTGGGTTATTGGCTCGGGTTGATGTGTCGCTTTGGCTGGTGGTGGATGCGCACGCGGGTCAATAGGGAGTGGCGGGCTGTGTATCTGTGGCTGGACCAAAGGGGGGTTAGGGAGCGGCCTGGGGAGGAGGGAAGGGTTTGGAGGGTGTTTATGTCGGAACTTGAGCGGGTGGGATGTTGGCCGAGGCAGGTGGATAAATCTACGTTTACAATCTGAAAGCGTAGAGACAGTTGCTACCTAAGTACTCAAGGTAAACACTGTCACGAAGGGCAAGTAAAATAAAAAGGGCTGGGCCACTAATGGTAGATTACTGCATTATGGTTGATTCTAAGGTGCAGAAGGAAAGGAAGAAATGGCTTAGGGACCAATGACTGGGAAGGTAGGTATATAAATAAATGATTTGTGACGATCCCCTATCCAGAACCTCTGAAAGGGATAACAGTTCAAGGTAACTTGTCGGTGATCTTGAATCGATGGAATTGAATTTGCAAGCCGATTTCCATCTCGGGAAGTTCACGTCACCCTTGAGCTGGGGGACAGGCTTGCTTCCTCCCCATGCCACTTTCCCTCCATTGCGTCTTGTTGAGTTTGGAACCCACGCAGTTATCTTGAAGCATGTATTGAACTGATGATATTGACTGAACAAAAGGAAAAGAGTAAGGAAAGGTTCAAACGAGCGTACATGACCGTATTTATATCCCACCAGAGCATTCCATCCACCTGTAAGATCCACAGCCAAGAATACCACCCTGAGATCTGCTCCACAGAGCCTTTGCCGTGCTATCATGAATGCCTTCCTGCTCCACACGTCTCAATCAAATGCAACACACCTCACTTGGATGCTGGCAAGATTGGTGATCATCCTCTCGCCCGCAATTCCAGCCAAGACGAGTTTCCGGCGGCAGACAGTGTCACACGTCAACCACCAGGTACCAACAAGCCTTGGCCACGACCAACATCACATCACTGTGAGAGGGAATTGCAGGCTCCAAGCCAGGGCAGTCATTGGGAAGTAAGGTAGGACCACTGAAGTAGGGTGCTTCGGCAAAGTTCCTGAAAGTTGGAGATGGCTATCGTCAACTATGCATAGCTACCAGTGCAAAACAACAGTGCGTACCTAGTTGCTCCGGGGCGGACGAGGCAGACCACACTGGGTCGGGCCGATAAGCAAACAGCGACGGGATGGCGAGGGACGCGCGGATGCGACTGCAAGAAAGACGGTTAGGACCTGGCCTTGTTGGTCCAGCTCATTCTAGGTACCTTAACTGCATTAGCTTATAACGCTTGCCACTTGTGTGCATCATTGAGGTCTACATTCATATTCGATCAAGTCCCTTCCTGATTCCAGTGCAGTTCTATACCTAAATCATCACCGCCAGCAAAACCATGGCTTCAGACCTGCCCCCCAACCTTCCCCCAAACCCTCCCAGCATACCCCACGTCCAAACCTGGACTCCCGACGGATACCCCATCGTCGACAACAAATACCTCGACCTCTCCACCGGCACGCTCAAAACCCACACCCCCGGCGTCGACCTGCTTCGCGCCGGTCCCCCCTCGGTCGCCATCTACTGGCAAAACCGCCATTCCACCGGTAGCCCCTCCCAATTCCACGCCCTCAGCAAAGGCGGCGTGGTGGGTGCGCGCGGCATTCACGAGTACATCATCAAGATTGGGGAGTTCCTTAAGGCTATGACGGGGCGGTGCAAGCTGGATTCGAGCAACGCGACGCGGTATGATGTGTATGTCGTGGTGTATACAGAGTTATCGCAGGCGGAGTTTCGGGCTGCATTGGAGGAGGCGGGGCTTTTGTAAACGTACCTGTCTAACTCCCGGAACACTAGACCTAGAAGAATGAACCAACGTTGGAGTATCTTTGAGACATCTCTAAGAAACGAAGGATCCCGGTGATCATGTGCAATCTTACGATGTACCTGCATACCTGTATAGTCACACCCGACAATTTTTTTGGTTTAGTCCGTATTGGTTTTATAAGGTGAGTAAAAGGTGAGTGTAGTGAGCATTACCTTGAGCTGAAGTGGGTCTAAGGACCGTTCGGCTATACTTGCCGCAACTAAAACTGATTATAACTTCCGTTTTCTCTTTGCGCGTGTTAGTAGCCCGTTATTAAACCCACTAGAACTACCATTTGTATTAAAATTGCAACTTTAGATATAGACGAACTTATTTATTTTTTTAATAGAAGAAGATACTTATAAATTGTATATTTATAAATATCTAGTTAAATAGCTTTGATTATTATAATTTAAAGATTATGTAAAGACGGCGAGAATATGTGTAGTAGATTATTTGTCTGTTGCCCGAGTTTCTATTTTGCTGTCCTTTTAGTGGAGGAATATATACTAGGGAATAGTAGGGGTACCTAGTAGATTAATTTAATAGGTATATATTAATCTTAAGGGATAAGGGGCGTTAAACTTTAATGGTTATAGATCTGTAGTACTATGTAAATGGAGTAGCTGTAAAGTGTACCGCCCTCGGCCTACTTCTTTTAGAACTATTGGCGAGTATATTGAGTTGAAAATGTAAATAGGGAGAAAAGAGGAAGGGCTGAGAGACTTACTTAGAAGGTAGAATGTTATAATTGTTGATGAAGAACTAATGTACGGGACGCGGGACGCCCCTAGCCAATTATCATGGACTAATTAGGAGTGGAGCGACGGGATTACGGTGAGCCCGGTAAGCGGAACGATAGGATTACAGTGAGTATAGTGAGCCATAGGAAGGAAAGGTGATCTAGATTACCTTTAAGAAACGTGATCCAGGTGATCTACGGGTCTATATATACGGAGGAACTAGATAGTTTATAGATAATTCCGCAGTATATAATTACAGCTTGTATTTACGGTATCTTGTGTTTATATTGAGATATCTTATTGTGCACTGTTTAGTTGTACCGAACCAATTGTCAGAAGTAGCCTTCAACTGAGTATCCCTTTCAGAGGTTCTGTACAGGGGTTCGTCACATAGAATTTATATTTGTATTATTAAGGATTCTATTCCTGTCGGTATTGTCGATAACCTTATAACTTCCGATTTTTTATAAAAGGAAAATGGAGTTATCGGGGGTTTAGTTGTATGATTTTTGCTGATGTGGGAATTGATTTGCTTTTTGGTTTAGAGGCCGCGAACTTTAAATATATTAGTTGGTATAGAGTAGATAGTAGACGTCGGTAAACGTAAGAGTAGTAGAGTTAGGAACGGTTAGGGGTAGGTTGGATAGGGAGAGGAGAAGCGATAGTAGATAGCATAAAGGTATAGCTAGAATATAAAGTGGTTGGCTAATGCGTAGGGATATATAGGCTTTTACTTAAAGGAACGCCGATTAGCGTCCGTAAAGTAAAGGCGTCGGGTGGTCTTTACTTAGAGGCAATCTTAGATGGGGACTATTTACAAGTTAAACGTAAAGGAGATAACCCTTATGTTGAAGTATGTGCTTTGCAGGCCTATAGGCATAAGCCTGCGTGGTGGTGGACGCAGTGCACCAAGAGTGAATTGGGCTTTGTCTGCAGCATACGACAGTGGCTTGACACTGAAGGAAGATGGATTGCAGAGACGGCGCCCTGCAATATACAAGGTGATCACAGTAACATAGGCTTGTGAGGCACTGAAAAATGTGGTGAACCAGTATATTGAATTGACTTAACAGGCAAGAAAATATTACAGTGAACAGTCCTGAGGGCAAGCCTCTTATAGATCTTCGGCTCCGTATTCCTCCCCCAATCTCTTCTCCGTTGCCGTGCGCTAAGTGTCTGGAACTCCGGGCGCTAGCTATACGGATCTCCAGGTTGAATCGGAGGTCCGAAAGCTTACTGTAATCGCTACGGCAGAGCGTTGGTGAGCATGTGATCGCCACGACAGATCGTTGGTGAGCACTGTGATTCCAAGCCATTGGTTGTTGTAGGCCTTATAGGTTACAAGCCTAGATATACTATAAAGTCCACAAATAAGTGCTATACTTTAACACCTTATATACGTTGCTATCTGCCAGGAGGGTCGTTGCCACCCTTATATATTTTATTTTTCTCGATATCTAGGCTTTAGAGAAGAGTTTATTACTGTAGACTCGGTTTTACTATAAATATTAGCGTCGGTAGATCTTTAAAGCTTTCGAGCTTTAGTAGCGCTTTTCTTTTTTTTCTTACCCTTTATATAGAGTTATTTATAGCTAGTTTCTTTGTAAATAAACTATATACTAAAGGGTATTTTCCTCTTAAATAAGGTACTAAGGCCTTCTATATAACTAACTACTATCTCCTAATTAATTTTTTTAGGTCTTTAAATTATTTCTTTAAACTACGTTAAAGGCTTCGCTCGATAAATATATCGATAATCGTTTTATCGGATATATATATATTTCCATTTATCCTTATTTTTTAAAAGCTTCGAATTATATTTGGAAGTCGACCTTCTAAAAATCGCTTAAAGTAAGGACGGGATCTGCGTTTAAATAAATATACTTAACTGTGACGAACCCCTGTACAGAACCTCTGAAAGGGATACTCAGTTAAAGGCTACTTCTGACAATTGGTTCGGTGCAGCTAAACAGTGCACAACAAGATGTCTCAATGTAAACACAAGATACCGTGAATACAAGCTGTGATTGCATACTGCGGAACTATCTACAAGCTATCTAGTTCCTCCATATATATAGACCTGTGGATCACCGGGATCACGTTCCCCAAAGGTGATCTGGATCACCTTCCCTTCCTCTGGTTCACTATGCTCATCGTGATCCTGTCGCTCCGCTCACCGGGATCACCGTGAGCCTTCCGCTCCACCCCCGATTGGTCCGTAATGATTGGCTAGGAGCGTCCCGCGCCCCGTGCGTTAGTTCTTCATCAACGATTGTGACATATCTCCCTCTAAACATTATTTATCCCGGTTCACCGAAACTTTGGATAGTTTCTAACTTAATTAGGTATATAAGATTACATTTTTACGCTAGTTTATACTTGCTTAACGGAGCCGCTAGTCATCGAATACTACCTTTTAAGTGGGTCTGTTTGATTTTAAGAGCCATTTTTAAAGCAGAGCCATTTTTAAAGCATAGCCAGTTAGCTTGATAAATATTATAAAAAGGAACTTCTGTCCCCTGCAGAGCCAAAAACAGCTTCCACATGATTACAACGCAAACTATTGAGCCTACAGTAGGGACCGAAATCAGTGTCCATAATTTCAATGTTTAAACTATCTCCGCACGGGCCACTTCGTAGACACTTGGTGGGGCGCGGGCGCACCACGGACCAATCATTAGTACAGGAACAAGGACCAATCAGAACAGGATCAATGGGATCGAGGATCGATCCAAGAGAGACAAACCCAAAAGGGACAATATCGATAGGATCGATGGTCGAGTCCATCGATCCAGGACAGTGCCAGGCTTGGCATTGGGTCTATATATACGGAGGAACTAGATAGCTTGTAGATAGTTCCGCAGTATGCAATCACAGCTTGTATTCACGGTATCTTGTGTTTACATTGAGACATCTTGTTGTGCACTGTTTAGCTGCACCGAACCAATTGTCAGAAGTAGCCTTCAACCGAGTATCCCTTTCAGAGGTTCTGTACAGGGGTTCGTCACAGAACTGCCTTCAAGAGGGAGCGAGGACCTCTATATATACTTGGATCCTTCTACTGAACAGTCCTTTGATCCACTGTAATTTCTTTCTTCCGGTGGGCCTTTTGGTAGTTGAATAGGCCTCAAAGGCCTCACAATACTAAAAGTGAGCTTCAACGAGCTTGCCGAGCCGTCCCGTCTTTCCGATCCCGCTTTTCTCTACTTATATATATAATAAAGGAAAATCCTTCAATTTTCAACTGTGACGAACCCCTGTACAGAACCTCTGAAAGGGATACTCGGTTGAAGGCTACTTCTGATAATTGGTTCGGTGCAGCTAAACAGTGCACAACAAGATGTCTCAATGTAAACACAAGATACCGTGAATACAAGCTGTGATTGAAAGTGGAGGAGCGGACGTAGTCTGAGCAGTGCAGGACGGGGAACTGTATCGTTCCGTAACCACGGGAGAAATGGACCTTGCCTTCAAGCAGCGTTCCCGAGCGCTGAATGCCCGCGCGGCCGGCACCCATCCGCGCCTGGGACCCTCCAGCCTCCCGCACGACACCCGCAGCGCGTACCAAGGAAGGCACGGGACTGCCGACAAGTTCTTTCTTCCGCGCAAAGCTTACGACCTTTCGAGTGCCGCTGCATGTGTCTTATCGGGCTCCGGACGGTGAGCTGGTCGCGGAACCTGCCACCTACAGGCGCGACGAGGCCGGCGCGCCATCCTCCGGACCCGTCAAACCTCCAACCGCGAGGCGTCGTCGTTCGGACCAGGGCTGTCGAGCTCCTTCCGGCTGGGAGGCCACCGTTGGGCCGGTTGCCTGCCAGACTTGCGATGGCTGTGTTTTATACCGGACTAGGACAGGAGGCAAACTGACGTGGGGGATGTCGATTCTTGCGCTGTAACTGTCTCGGATCTGGGAGGGGTTTGGCGCGTCTGGTAAGGTATTGGTATGGGCCTGACCAGTACAGCGCGGTGTTGGATATGTCGTTGGGTGTTCATTGGGCTCCCTCAAAACTCCCACCACCTGTCATCCGGCAATTTACGGCACGTCCTGACATGGATGAGGCAAGGGATGGGCCCATTATCCCGAGGATAAGTCCCTGACAACCTCACAACGGCGCTTCCGAGCGCCTGCTTTGACCACCGCATGCCCAGCAGCCACCGATACCTCCGGTCGAGACGGGCCCGGGAGTAGCAACACCTCATGGCCGGTTAAGAATGCACGGGAGGTTCTTTGTATCGAGGTTTGAACCATCAGAAGTATGACCTGGCCTGCGAGCCCTCCCGATCCGGACCGGTATGTACCAGGTGGTCTGGACTATGCTGCGGCCACGAGGGTCTTCTTGTTCAAGATTGGCGGCGGCAAGGGGGGGAGGTGGCCGGATCACGAGGGATCGGTTAGATGGGCAACGTTGCTGCAGCCTCTCGTCGCCATCGTGTGCTGTCCTTGTTGCTACTCCGCACAGGGAACAGGCATTGAAATTCCCGACCGACAGGCATGCAAACATTCTATTTCAATACGTCGTCTCGCTGCCGGGCTGTATTGTTTTGCCCATGCTGTGGAGGAACGGTGGGTGGAGATACCAGGTCAAAGGAGCCGATGCCGGTTCTGATGGCGTCGAACTGTCTAGCCGGGACGCGTCGCATTGGGAGCGCATGCAGACGACCGCTGGTAGGTACCTAGACAAACCACAGTATCTCTCTTGCGGCGCAGCGGGGACTTGATGTTTTGGATGGCCTTTGTGCGCTCGCGAGTCTGAGGGACATCCCAGAAGGAACTACTTTGGGGATATGCCGAGCTTGGTCTCATTGAACATCTCAATGACAAGTTTGACGTGCTTGTGGCTCTTCGTCGTAGTTGGAAGATCACAAGGCCGTCAACGTAGCGGGCACAGCATTGTGCAAGCCCGGCCTCCTTGATGAACCTGTCGACCATGGTGCGAGCTTTGACCTGTACACTGGTGATGCGGTACGTCATATAGACGGGATTTACGAAGGTGGTCGGAGAGGTAACGGTGAACATGAGACATCGTTATTGCAGGTCGTCAAATAGTTTGTCGACTTCCTTTTGATCCTCAATGCTGAGACAATAAGGCTTGGATGTCGACTTATGCTCGTGCCAGTTGTCAGTAATCTGTATTTTCATATTATGTTCAGGGGGAAGATCGCCGAGGTCGTGATCTTCGTAAACGGTTGGAAACTCTTTGACCAAGGCTTCCAGTTGATGGGCAAACGCTGTGTTATCCTCAAAGATGTGCAACCCATTAACCGGGAAACGTCCTCACCGGGACATTGTTGTTCCGTTTGTCCAGGGAAACCAAGGGGTGTTCTAGACTGTTCTCCTTGGTGTCTTCATCTAGTGCTGTCTCCACAAAGATGAAGATCTCTTTGTCATCGTTGGGTTGGAGCTCTTCCTCAGAAATCCTTAAGCTGGCGGAGGGCTGAGCGACGCCCTGAGTTCCATTCCGAATTGCGATATTGTTTGGTGAAGTACCTTCCCACATGCTGAAAGATGTGGTTATGAGGCTTGACTGACTAGCTAAGAGTACTTGACACAGATGGGATGATAGCTGAATATATGCTCAGTGACCTCCTGACACCCCTGATTTCCCCTAAGACCTAGGTACTATTACATGGCTATCATGGCGCCATGACCCTGTTCCTCAGTACCACACTTGGCAGCCTGTTGTAATCCCGGACATGTTTTCCCTGGTAATGGAGTGAAACTCCCTGATTGCTGTGATATGCAAATTTCAGTGGCCTCTCCGCCGTGTTGTGGTACAAGACATGCCTATTTCCTCGTTGCAGAGCGCCATAAGCTCCAACGGCTCCCAGGAAGAGGCTGTCCTGCTTTTCTGCAACACTGATATGAAGGGAAATGGCGGCATAAACGGGGCAAATGCTTCCAAGTTTATTCGTTCATGGTATACCATGGATGGGGAATGACGGGCGTGCCTCCACTTGCAGCCTTTGATATCCAGGGGTCAGTTCTGGAGGTAACGAGCTGCCACAAAGGGGGTTATCTGGTTGTCCCGCTCAGTTCGGGCTGGCCACTCCTGGAAGAACTCCTAGATCGACAAAGGAGCTTGTTGTGCGCGAAGTTTGAACCGTTGGGCGGGTAGTGACGGCGTTATGGCTGGATTCGAAAGGGCTTTAGATGGGTCTCCGTTCCCATGATTGAAGGCCATAGGGGCTGGCTGCCAGCGTGAGTCGGTAGGGGGCTTACACCGCGCTCGCTTCTATTGACGACCACGATAATGTTCATCGCCACCAAATGCCCCACGAAAAGGCATCGAGACCGGTCTCTTCGAAAGGCGGGTGAGATGCGCTCCACCACCAACACGGCCATGGATCTCCCGGATCAACTGAGCGCGGGAGTCGGTGAAAAGTGCGCTTGGTAGTTTGGAACTGTGGCCGGGACCGGGTCTCCCGCCACATGATGAACAGATTGGCGACAGTCACCTCTGACAAAGTCAAGTCAGTATGAGAAATCAGGGCCAAGGAGAGTGTGAGAACATACCCAAAGAACACGTTGCAGAAGAGGACCATATGGCGGCCTTGGCAGTGGCGGTGGTCGGACGAATTTTAGGCGTGGAGCTGATCGCCAATATCAACGCCATTCATGAACATGTTGTACGTCCATGTAATAGGTGGAATGGCGATTTCTTTCACTCCCTCACACTCTTCGAATACACTGACCAATGCAGGGCACCATCGAGATCAAGTATCTGTGTCTTGCCGTCGCCTTTTCCCACCTCCATTGCAGCAGTGTGACGTAGCAGCGGCCGTAAGGTCTGGTCGGTCGTTAACATTCTTCATAGCCTTGAACTCAGGGCAGATCTTGTTGCCGGCCGTCATCCCGGTCGCGGCTACTCGGTAAAGTCGCAGCGCTTTCGCCATATTCAAGGTACTGAAGTAGTTGTCAAACGAACAACTGGTACCGCGTAGTTGCCATCGGGAGGCGCCGGGAGAGAGTTCACGAGTTAGATAAGGAGCGATTGCGTTTGGCAATGCTGGCCCGTGAATTAGTACATAAGTCACGCGTCTAGAAAACCTGAAAATCACAGTCACTTACGAATTGTTGGACGCCAATAAGCTTGTCTCGTCCAGAGTAGTACAGCCAGTTCAGGAAATAGCCGCCTTCGGCGATCGCCCTGATCTCGAAGCCTCGCGGAATTTCCTTGTTGCGGAGGAGCACGGTGGGAGTGCTACGGCCAGTGAAGCGAACCATTTTCCCGTTAACGGCGATGTTTTGGCTGGGCTTGCGCAAAGCTATCGAGACCCGGGCCGGACGGATGCTCTCCCAGAGGCGTAATTCGTAGCCAAAGAGTAGAATTGCCGACTTCATCGTTGGTATCCCAGAAGACGAACCTTCGGTAGCGGTCGAGAGGCACCCAGTGGCGGATTGGGTGCAGGGGCCTGCTTCCGTCTTCATTCCAGCAGGACTCGATATTTGTCTTGTGGTGAAGACCAGAGTACACCATAATCGCCATCATGATGTAGATTTCGGCGGCGGAAGTCGCTGTTCAAGGCTTTCGACCGCCGCGCGTGGACAGAGGGTGTATGTTCGTTCGTCCAGCGAGCCCATTTGAGTCTGACGGGAAGAAGGCAAGGAAAGGCCGAAGAATGCTGGGAGGGAGCGGATGCCTCCAGCGGTGAGAAAAGTAAGGCGGCTGAATCGCCCAGAAAGGAGGTCGCTGGGCAAGCCCGCCTCGAAGTCGTGCCGCAAGTCGGTCGGTTCGTAGGGCAGAACCGCTGTAGGATCTGGAATTACAGCGCGTATTAGCGACTCTGACGCGCTTAAACGCGCTGAAGAAGCGACTTACTACTGGTCGGAACTTGAGGCAACAGCTCGTTGATCCGGTGTTTTCTGTGGTGCAAGGCGACTATCCAGTGCTGGCCAACTCAAAAAAAGCCCACTTCAGCCAGGTTTAGTCATCAAACACTGTGTATTGCCCGATGGCGGCGTGGGCGGGGCGGGGGATGGACCCCGCTGCCCGAACCGGAACCCGCTCCGGGTCTCCGGCTGGGACATGCGGAGGTCGGCGATTTGGGAAAGTCTCACGATGATGCGTAAATCCCGAATATCTCATGAGCTATCCGTAGCACCAAGATACTGTGTGCTGCAGTATGCTAGTACTCAGACCTCTTCAAATAGGCGCTTAATTTCAGCGTGACTGACCACCGCTTCCACTGAGACGCCCTTCCAGTTGGGCGGCGTTTTGCAGTGGACATGCTCCCCCTACAAGGACGACGTTTAAGTTGGCCCGAGCGCTTTTCTGAGCTGAATCAGCCTGAATGCACATCAACCAACATCCACCAAAGCGCCCAGATATGCGTGCAACTGGAATTTATATAGCATTGGAATATTTATGATATACACTGTGAGAACTTTTTTCCATTTTGGATGTGTTGTTGTGTGTGCGTCGTTGCAAGTGAGAAACTCGGCTTGCGACAGTGCTGCTGCAACAGCTTTTCTGTCTCAGCACCAGTGCCAAGCCAGGTCTTCCAGTTGAACGGCCGTCTTCCACTTACACACCGATTAAGGTAGCCAAAGTGGGTGGAATTGATGCGTCCACAACTGAATATATCTATCCATTTAATCTTGGTTCAATTCTCAGGCCCTTATATGGCCTTGGTTGATGTTGGTTCGATGTGAGTTCAGTTCAGAAAAACGCCCGGGCCAAAAGGTCGTCTCGTATGCAAAGCCGCAGCTGTGGCCTTCCACATAAACTCGCCGAAAACGATGTTTTAGGCGGCGCAACGCCATCACATCTTAAAAGATAATTTAAAGTATGCTCAAGATGCTGTGAATGAGGAGACTACACTGGTATCAATCATTTTATTTTTTATCGCAAAATTTGAAACTCTAGACCCAAACATCAGCTGGGAGAGGCCATCTCACCCTAGAGCTCACCAGGGAGCGAGCTACTTCGACCACTTCCAGTGCTCCCACCACTCTGAAAATTTACAGGCACCATATTTTGACCTCTGGTAACCTCGGCAGCTGTTTTGTTTCCATCCATCTCACCCTCGATTTTTGCTCAACCGCCAAAACGGAAGGAAAACAGATCGGGACGATATCGACCACCATATCGGCGACGTCATCTGCCAGATTACTGGCGCTGAGAGAGCTCGCGATGGCCAGAGCAGAGCGAATCGCCGCTTGGCCTACGAGTAGGAGGATTGTATTTCTAATCGCGGCGACCGACTATGACAAATCGGCCGTTCTGTACTGCTTTTCCGCGCTGGCCGGCAAGATCATGGTCCAGATTAAACCACTGACGAAGCTGGGCGCCAAGCAAGCCAAAGCCATCGCCGGGGGAGTGCCGCATTCGAAGCCTATTGCTGTTGATGCCGATACTATTCTCAAGGTCAGCCAAATCCCCAACGCTGATCATTGTTTACATCTCTCTCGAGCCTCTGAACTGACATCTTTTTCATAGAGCCCTCAGGTTTGAAACGAAATCAAGGCCGGACGGAGTGTTTACTTACATAAATTGGAGCCCAGAGCTTGCCAGTGGTCCCGGTTTCAACAAAGCTCGATGCCCCGAGTTTCATGAGAAGCTGAGCATCTTTGCCATCGACGAGCTCCATATCATCAAGGAGTGGCAGAATTGCCGCGAGAAGTCCATCTTTATGCCCAGTTAGGTGCCCTGATTTAGCTATGCAGCCGCTCTAGACCGCAACAGCTAGGACTTTGTCATCAACAAGGCTGGTTTCAATCCTCGTCGCCTTGAGATCATCCGAGCCTCCGTCGACCGCCCTGAAATTTCCATCGTTGTCATCCCCCCAGCTCGCGGCTATATCAACCACTTGCGATACCTCAAGCTCCTTGTTGACAAAGATTACCGTGAATTATCCTAGCAACTGTGTCTCTTGGTATAGGGATGGATCTGCCGGATATTGTCCACGTCGCACAGTTTGGTCTCCCTCCAGAAGCCAGTTCTCACCAACCTCAGCCCCCGCGTTAGAAGAGCAATGAGAGATCTCGCTAGAGCGGCGAGGAAGGGCCATAAATAGGGCGCAGCTTGCCTGTTTGCGCCATGTTGGTGTTTCGATCACGCGGGAAGCACCGAGAAGCCGGTTCATCCGCCTAAGCCCGTAGCTGCTCGTCGTCGAGGTCGCCGGCCTAAAACGCAGCTAGCCAATGTCCCCGCTGTTCAGAGTTGCCTTCGAGAGATGATCCTTGCTGACCGAGAAAGTGATGCCTCGGGAGATGACGACGCGGGCCAGGCCAGCACTCAGATGTCGATGCCTTCTCAGCAAAAAGGAGACGCTTTGCTTCAAGCTCAGGGCCCATGGGATACCCAGCGACGTGTCAATGCATTGACCAAAGCTGATGAGAGATCGCGGGCAAAGCTCAATCCAGACACTATGGATTCAGGAAGACCGACATGCTCGAACTCCAGCAAGAACCCACTGTCGAAGAAGAGCTTGAGTTGGAGTTTCGAAAGACAGTTAATCACGCCCGCTGCTATAATAGTCAGAACTTCAATAAGGAGCCGGGTAAACCCGCACCCCGTTGAAGAAGAAAGAGAGGGCTTTGGATCAGCCAATGTCAGACTCACTCACTTGGTATGCCTGGAATAACCTCGCCTGTTTCTGTACCAAGCAGGCTCAAGGCCTGGTTGCTAACGGGAACGGCCATTTGGAAATGTCTGGTCATTCCCGGATGAAGAAGACACTCCCCTTTGCAACTGCTCGCCTGCATCCGCTCGGCCACTGTGGTCATCCAGAGCTCTCCTTCACTGATCAGGCGTCTCTTGCGGAGAAGGCCCCCGGTATCAAGCAGTGGGAGGACTGGAATGAGAGGAGTGGTGAGCTGGTTGTCTTGTCTATAGACTGCAAGGAAGGGGGGATGAAAAGAAGAAAAAAGACGAGGGCTGATGAGAAAAGGGGTGATGTTGTTGGAGTCCAGTGGCCTGAGCGCCAGTGAATCGTCCGGCAAAAGAAGAGGGAACCTGGTCCCAGAACCCCCTTCAGGAAGGCCCAGGCCGCCTGTTAGAGGCAGGAAAAGCTAGGTTGTGATATAATTAGTGTCAAAAAAATAGACTCAAGCAAGTTGCAGCAAAGTCCATCGATTTGTGCGGAAACCCGGCTCAATTGACCATCTGCTACTCATCCGTAAACCCCTCTCACCGGTGACATTCCCGCTCAGGTCAACTTCCCGTCCCAAAGGTCCTCATCATCAAACTCCTAGAGGCGCCCTCCTTCATCAAACCAATCCAGTTCCCCTTCTTCGGTGCCGCGCACACCTACTCCAGACGGTATACGCTGACCGGCGGGGGTGTTAGGCTTAATGATGGACATGTTGAAGGTCTTAGGGCGGTTCAAGAGGATCCTGATCATCAACAACAATGCCAGGGGCATCAAACGCAGAGGGAGGGGGCGAGAGCCCAGACTTGTGGCGTTTGGAGCGCTAACCCCAAGACTGGACGAAATGGGAAGCGGAGCACAAATTCTTGTGCACCTCCATAAGTTCCGGTACAAAATTTATGCCCGCCATAAATATTTATTTCTCTAAGTATACGGAAAACCCCCGGGGGTTTTTCTCATAGAGCCCCGTGCCTCCGTTCTCAAACTGTAAATCGCGAATTCAACCTCTAAAAGAGTGTGCACATACCTACCTTGCCAATATTGGCCAACGCAAACCCCCCATACGGCCTGCTTTGGAACAGATGTGTTCGGCAACCTGACTGTCGAGACATCGGTGTTGTGCAACTGATACTTCCATTGCTCGCCATCACGATGCTGTTCTACTCGTCTTGTTTACATCGCCAACGAGCGAGCAACGATATGCGTCATCCTTATCATAGTTTGTTGCGTATATATTTGCGTAAGTGGCGAAATCCAAGTAGTATAAGCAAACATTTCTCCCAGACCCTTCATTTAAGCAAAGATATCAGAAATATATATTGTGCAGCAATACTATTTCATCACTCAGTAGAATCAAAGTAAAAGAATGTCACTTGCCCAGAGTCATGCCCCAAGACCAGTGTGTGATTGTACACTGATACGCATGATGCCCGGTATTCAGGAGGGAGCCACAGAATATTCCGTTCACCTCTGGTAATCCACTCGCCACCGACAAAGTAAATATCATCCACTGCTCTCTGGTTTTGCAAAATGCCCAAGTCTGAGTGGATACTCAACAGCCCCCGGTTTGTTTTAAGATACTTCCCATCCGGCGAGAACGCCACCGCGTTGACGGAATAGTTATGCCCCTCGAGCGTCTGTTGGTGTGCCCCCTTTACTGCATCCTAGAGCCGGATAGTATGGTCATATAAACCTGATGCGAGGGTTTTCCCATCCGGCGAGAACGCCACCGCGTTAACGTAACCGCTATGCCCCTCGAGCGTCTGTTGGTATGTCCCCTTTACTGTATCCCAGAGCCGGATAATCGTATCCCTTAAACCTAATACAAAGGTTTTCCTATCCGGCGAAAACGCTACTACATTAACGTAACCGCTATACCCCTCGAGCGTCTATTAGTATATCCCCTTTACTACATCCCAAAGCCGGATAGTCGTATCCCTTAAACCTAATACAAGGGTTTTCCTATCTAGCGAAAACGCTACCGCTTTAATATAACCGCTATACCCCTCGAGCGTCTGTTAGTATATCCCCTTTACTATATCTCAGAGCCGGATAATATAATTATATAAACCTAATAACGTGCGTGATAAGCGAGTGACACAGACAAACGAGCGATACACTTTCCACCACCCCACTATAACTATCCTCAATTATATAACTATAACACTAAGAAACAACGATAACTAAACTAAAAATAGATAAATCAGACGATTCTACAGCCTCTTTACACGTACGTGCATTATAGCCAGGCTTACCGCACACACTACAGCACCGAATCTTCATACAAGACCCCCCTACACCACCACCACTTTGTCGTATTTCCTAGGCTACCTGCTTACCTACAGCCTTCTGATCCAGTAGATCCTGTACCTCTTATACAGTAAGTGACCCTCTAAGTCGTACACGTGTTTTTTTGGCTCTCCGTCTTTTACTAAGCTCTTTATTAGCCTTGCGTAGCGAAGAGACTTCTATACGGAGAAGAGCTACCTCGTATATTATATCCATTACTCCCTTAGTAAATTGGTCTATAGCGGCTAGCATTGAAGTTAAAGAGTTACCTTAATAGTTAGAAATTTAAGTTTTAATAAGCATTAATTGTAAGGTAACCTCTCGAGGGTTATATAGCGTTTGAGAGACCTAAGGTAATACCGTAGTTAGGTTTAAGGTTAGGGGTATTAGGGTCCGAATACATATATCTAGTTTAGAAAGTACCTTCTCCGGGTCGTACAATATAAGGCCAGCTTTAGTAAAACCTCCTTAGATATTCTTTTCTATAATCGAAGTAAAAAACGTTTCTCTAAATATATAAAGAAACTCCAACTTATTAATATATATAATATTTATCCGTATTAATTACTTAATTTAATAGCTATACGCCTTTTTCAATAATATAAAATAGCTAATATCTAATGACTGAAGTATATAGGAAGAGTGCGGAGGTATATATAGTGTAATAATATTGTGTTTCTAGTAATAGGTTTCGAATTTTTCGGAGTGGTGGCTTTCGTAGCTATTAAAGATTAATAGCCGATATTTACCCTTTATACGAGATACCGTATAGAAATCGAAGTAACGAATCTAATTTATACCTTTCTTATTAATAGTTTAACTATTATCGGTTATTATAATACGCTAGGTAATTAGAAAACTATACTCTTAATACTAATTAATAAAATAATATTATTTAATTAAGATAATAAATAGTGGAATAGCCTAACCTAAAATATTTACGCCTTAAATAACTATAGCCTACTTACAATTACTAAGCTAGACTTATTTAGCCTTACTATAATTATTAGAAGTTATAACGACTATAATAGCGACGATAATATCTATTATAAACCTAATCTCGTCGAAGTTATAGATATCGTTATCTATAATACCGTATTTAACTTTAGTGTTCCGTACGAAGGTAAACTACTCGCTAATAACCTTTAGATCCTCGTATTTAGCCCTCTAGTAATTATATTTACGCGTAAAACACATCCGAAGTTCTAACTAACATTTAACGAAGTTATAAGCCTATTATATACTAATAGGAGGCGCGTCGCATTCGTATAGTAATCGATTAGTTATATCTTCTATATACGAAAACCGGGGATAAAATACACATATAGATAGTTTAATTATATATTAAACAATCGTTTTTTCCTCTAGATCTATAAGCTTGCGTAAATTAGCTGGAATATTACATTGTATAGGTATACCGATACGTCGGTATATAAGAGTTTTAAAAGCAATATTATAGACGTTAGTTATAGTTCGTAAACTTAGATCTTTATTTTTTTCGAGAGCTTAAAGGGCTATAATAAGCCTACCTTCTTTTAATAGTAAGGTTATATTGTGTTGTGGAAGAAAGTGATGTTGAAGGTGGAGGTGTTGTGTTGTGGGGGGGAGTGTATCACTCGCTTATCTATGTCACTCGCTTATCACACACGTTATAAGGGTTTTCCTATCCGGCGAGAACGCTACTACATTAACGTAACCGCTATACCCCTCGAGCATCTATTAGTATATCCCCTTTACTATATCCTAGAGCCAGATAGTTTTGTCCTATAAACCTAATACGAGATATTTCCTATCCGGCGAGAACACTACCGCTTCAACGATATCGCTATACCCCTCAAGCGTCTATTAGTATATCCCCTTTACTATATCCTAAAGCCGGATAATCGTATCCCTTGAACCTAATACGAGGGTTTTCCTATCCGGCGAAAACGCTACCGCTTTAACGTAACCGCTATACCCCTCGAGCGTCTGTTAGTATATCCCCTTTACTATATCCTAGAGCCGGATAGTTGTATCCCTTAAACCTGATGCGAGGGTTTTCCTATCCGGCGAAAACGCTACCGCTTTAACGTAACCGCTATACCCCTCGAGCGTCTGTTAGTATGTCCCCTTTACTGTATCCCAGAGCCGGATAGTCGTATCCCTTGAACCTGATACGAGGGTTTTCCCATCCGGCGAGAACGCCATTGCGTTAACGTAACCGCTATGCCCCTTAAGCGTCTATTAGTGTATCCCCTTTGCTGCATCCTAGAGCCGGATAATTGTATCCCTTAAACCTAATATAAGGGTTTTCTTATCTAGCGAGAACGCTACCGCTTTAACGTAACCGCTATACCCCTCGAGCGTCTATTGGTGTATCCCCTTTACTGTATCCCAGAGCCGGATAGTATAGTTATATAAACCTAATACGAGGGTTTTCCTATCCGGCGAGAACGCTACTGCGTTAACGTAACCGCTATACCCCTTAAACGTCTATTAGTATATCCCCTTTGCCGTATCCTAAAGCCGGATAGTTTTATCCCATAAACCTAATGCGAGATACTTCCTATCCGGCGAAAATACCACCGCTTCGACGATATCGCTATGCCCCTCGAGCGTCTGTTAGTGTGTCCCCTTTGCTGTATCCCAGAGCCGGATAGTCGTATCCCTTGAACCTAATGCGAGGGTTTTCCTATCCGGCGAGAACGCCACCGCTTTGACGTAACCGCTATACCCCTCGAGCGTCTATTGGTATATCCCCTTTACTACATCCCAGAGCCGGATAGTATAGTTATATAAACCTAATGCGAGGGTTTTCCCATCCGGCGAGAACGCCACCGCTTTAATATAACCGCTATGCCCCTCGAGCGTCTATTGGTGTGCCCCTGTTGCTGTATCCCAGAGCCGGATGGTTTTGTCCCATGAACCTGATGCGAGGGTTTTCCCATCCGGCGAGAACGCCACCGCGTTGACGTAACCGCTATGCCCCTCGAGCGTCTGTTGGTGTGTCCCCGTTGCCGTATCCCAGAGCCGGATGGTATGGTCATATGAAGCTGATGCGAGGGTTTTCCCATCCGGTGAGAACGCCACCGCTTTGACGTAACCGCTATGCCCCTCGAGCGTCTGTTGGTGTGCGCCCCAGCGGTCTCTAATGCCTGCAGCCAATTTGATAAACGGTAGCCTCTTTTCCCACTGCTGCTTTCTAACGACGCTCAAGGTTGGACTAAACACAAGTGCAGAACCGTATATCTGTAATGGAGCCCGTTCCATAATCGATCCATGGCTGCCAATAAACCTTTCTGCATCGTTTAGGAATTCAATCAAATTAGGGGCTGTATCCGGCTGTAACGGGTAATAATTAGTTGCTATATTGTATTATAAAGGTGTTATTAACTGACCTGGGCAGCGTGCAAAAGCGTTCTTATCAACAACACCCCACCGGAGAGTCTTCCCAGGAGAGATAAAGCCTCAAGCCAGTAGAGGAGATGACTTTTCAAGAAGGTGTGGACTGGGCCGTCGTCCTCTATATTATATCTACATTCCTTCAGGTGATGGACCCAGTACTGACAGGCGTATTTAACCTCGGGCGGCAGATGGGCGTCGATAGTCTGCTGGCCGACCTCTGACCGTAGCATTCCCGGCACCTTTAAACCGCAGATATCTCGTTTTAGGTGTTGGCCCATAACTTGGAGACATCTTTCCGCAAGCGTCTTGTGATGTTTCGCCTCGTCGATCCAAAACTCATTCGTCGTACACTTGGCCGGGTCAACAAGGAAGTCGCGGAAGGACAGATGAAAGAGCCTAACTGGGGCATCGTCCACTAAGGGGATATCAAGGACGGAGTGGAGAGATGTAAGTAGTGCGCGGACGTCTTCGGCTTCAACATCTAAAAGTCGTGCCAGTGAGCGTACCGAAAGCGGCTGAGCAAGGAGTACAATAGGGCCAACGATGTTTCGGAACTCAGCTAGCACTTCGGCCTTGTCCTGATCGGTGCGTCCGGAGGTGAGCTGGTCGAGGACGGGGAGATATGTAGCATCGAGTTTGTCGAGCGTGGAATTGCGAGTCGCCGTCCGGTATTCCAAGACTTTCTTTAGTCGCTTAGCAGGGTTCGACCTTCCCTTATCGTCCACAAAACGACAGACGGTTGCGGCAAAAATAAATAGCGGGACAGCCATCTCAGCGAGAATTCTGATGCTATCCTCGCCCGGCCAACCCGGTGGCACTTGTCCGTCGTATTCATCCTTGATTCGCCCAAGCTCATACACCAAAAATATGGATATATCCTGTTCCACGACCCGCTCTGGGATCTGGTGTAGAGCTAGGCCCTGGTACTTCCCCTGGACGTCCTTGAAACCGAGGCGAATAGGCAGCTCAGGCCGACTCGTGATAAACACCCTTAAGTGCACGGAGCGTACCACGTTTGCTTTCGCGAGCAGGGCGATAATCGTCTTGACGTCTTCGTCTCCATCGCATTCGTCGAGAGCGTCAATGACAATCACAATTACCGTGGTGCGGTGAATGGTGCCAAGCGGTTGGAGGATGAGCTTTTCGAATTGCTCCCTTAGTGCCTTCTTGGGAACCTCCGGGTCGGCATCTATAGCCTTTCTGATGGAGGGCGCTAGGGCGGGAATTCTGCTCACAAGCTGGCGAGCAATGGTAGGGAAAACCGAGCCAGCTTTGCCACGGTCGCCTTCCCCCCTCTTGAAGAAGAAGCTCGCGCCAAGCAGGTCGTCTTTGGCGAACAAGGCGGCCACGGTTCGGGAGATGGTAGATTTCCCCGTCCCTGCCATGCCATTCAACCAGAATACGCTCTCGGCTTGAGGATGGTTGGCCCACTCCCGGATCTGGCGAAGGAGCTCGGTTCGGGTGTTAAGGTGGCATCGTGCGTTGTGTTCCTCAGCGTGGGAGTCAAAGGCCGCGCCGTCTGCGCTGGGGAGCGTTGCGAGGTCGATCTTGGAGTGGACATCAAGGATTTCGGTACTGCACATTGCTTTTAGCTACGTATCGACCCAAGGATGAAGTCTGCGCATACGTTTGATCAATCTGAAGGGCGGCCGTAAAGGAGTCCTGGTCTCGCTGAAGGTCCGCAATGATCTTCTCCACGTCCTTGCTCTCGAACGGCCACTTCAAAGCTCGCAGCCCCAGGCGTCTCATCGCCTTCTCTCTACGACCGGTAGAGAGCTTTTTTTCCAGAGTCGTAACGATTTCGCAAAGCTGCGAGTATAAGTTAGCTAGGGCTTTGCGCAGCTTCTGCGACGTCTCGAGCCGAGCTCCATGTAAACCCTGGAGAAGCTTGTGTGCGCCTTCAGCAGTTGTCTTCAGGCTTTCGGTGTGTTTTCGCAGGCGTTCGATGTCGGACCTGGCGTTCTTGACGGCGGACGAGTATTCGAGACAGAGAGAGCCGACCTTGGCGGCCAGCTCAACGACCGCGATGACGCTTGCGGCGGCCCCAAGACCCTCCATCGTGCCGGGAAACAACGGGACGACCGAGGTACGGTACGGTACGAATTGAGGAATTAGCTCGAGATGGCGACAGAGAATCGTGGTTACTTGCAGCAGTCTGTCCAAAGATTGCAAGTTTGGAGAAGACGGCGTTGAGCTGCCCAACCGCCGCCCAACCCGACACCTCGACCTAGTTGTGCCGGGCTGGACTGGCGCGGGCTTTGCTTGCTCGCTGCGCTCGTTGCGCAAAGGCGACTGCTCGCCCGCGTCTTGCGCGCGCAGCGTGCAACCCTAACCCTCGCCTGTGCGGGGCATATGGCCTGTGCGGGGCATGTGGCTGAGTATGTGGCTGGGTATGTGGCTTGCAAGGCAGGTGGCATGCGCGGAAGCCCTGGGCCAATGAAAAAAGGACCTTTGATAAGGCCTCACACTGGCCAGGGCAATCAACAATTGGAGCTGTGCCTTTCTTTCAGCCTTACAAGTAAGGCATGAAAAAAAAAGGGAAGCTTTGAAGACCAAAAGCCATGCTCCAGCGGCCAATCTGTCAAGAAGCAAGGGAATAACGCACCTTATAATCTCAGCGTCCCAGCCCGACGCTCTTATTTTTGTTTTAATTATTTGTTGTTTGCTTTTTTTTTTCGCCGAGTTGGAGACGCTTGCACCAACTTGGAAGCCGTTGTCGTCCGTTTAAGCTTTTTTGGAGGCCAAGGCGCCAAGACCCAACCCAACCCAACCCAGCGGGAAGGGAGTGACAAGGGGAAGCGGGAATGAAACAGAAATGACAAGGCGGAAAAGTGGGGATGACAGAGAACGTCAGAGACCGGTCTGAGCTGCCGATTGGGGTGTGAGGGTCGGCACATGTAGGTGGTGCTGAACGAGCCATCAGCCGCCATTTCACCGTGGGAGGGTGGGCAGGACAGAGAAATGGATGCACAGTAGGTAGGCAAACTGATAAAATGGCACAGCAACAAGTATTGGTGGGAGCAAACGCTTGTTTCTGGGAACCAGAGTTTGGCATAATTTCATCTGATCTAGGGAAATCCAAGTACCACCACATAAAAGTCTCTCACCTGCTGTCGGGGCTTCCATCTGGTAGGTAGGTAGGTCTTTTCCTTTTCTGTAAAAAAAAGGTAAAAAAGAAATTGGGGTTGTGGTCTGGCACACTGTTTAGGCCTTGTGAGGCTTCCGCGAGACACCCGGTTTTACCTCATAACATGGCGCGCCTTCTCCAAAGCAGACCCCAAGGCTCGGGTGCGCGCCCTTATTCTTAACGACTTTGCGCAGAACGCCTTATACGCTCTGGCAGCTCGCAAGCATTTTCCACCTTGTGGCTCGGCACACAGAACCGCCCTTTGCTGGTCGAAGGAGCAGAGCCATCAGCCACCCCCCGACGGAACCACCCAGCAGCCATGGCCACCGGCGTCAGCGTCGATCGCATTGTCGATGTTCTCAAGGAGATAACCGGCGCATCCAAGCCGCGAGACGGTCAGATAGAAGCCGTCAAACGGTTAGTCGTCGAAAGGAAGGATACCGTTTTGATCGCGGCGACTGGCTACGGAAAAAGCGCAGTCTTGTTCGCCTTTTCTGCTCTGGTCGACAAAATCACCATTCAGATTGTCCCTCTCGTCAAGCTCGGCGAGTCCCAGAGAGATGAGATCGCGAGGAAGCTCCCGAAATCCAACCCCATCTGGATAGACGCAGACACCCATCGGACCGTATGTTACTTTTGGTTTCCTTGCTGATTCACAAGCAAGCTAAATATTAACCGGTGGCAGGATAAAAACGTCTGGAAAATTTTGTTCCCCCCCATCACTACCAGGTTCGACTTCGCTATCAAGAGCTTCCTCCTGATTGGCATCATTGGCTTCTTTGCCTGCAAAGGAGGGGCCGAACGAGCCTTTTGCTATCCGGCTGCCAACCGGTATGCGGGCCTTCATCGATTGCCGCACCTCCTCCCGAAAGTCGTTGGCTACCATTCGGTAGGTCAAGGTTAACTGCGATGCTTTGGATAGTTTGTAAGATGTAACCCAGTGGCCGAGAACAGGCTTCACTGCATTTAGAAAATCGTAGAGCCACGTCTTGGTGTGTAGGGCCTCAGGGGCCCCTTTTCGCTGTGCTGTAGCTATGGCTTGCTCCCAGGATTCAGACCAGTTGACCAGGTCTCTGGGGGTCGGAGCAGTGGCTTTGTAGCCAATCGGTAGGTTTCTCGAGCGTTGCGTAGAACTTCTTCGTCACTGACTCCGGCTTGTGTTTTCAGGGCCGAATACCATTGCGTAACTGGCTTGATCGGATCACAGGATATAAGTTGAAAGTGTGGGCTAATGGTCTTCAACATCCACTGCTTCAGTTGCTTGACGGTTTCGAATTATTGGCTGTACTCCTTTTTATTGGCCTAGTAAATCGTCCAATCTATCTGGTAGGTGCGGAAGCTATCGGCTGTTAGGTCTGCAGTGATGATCGGAAGGTTGGTTTGGCTAGCCTTATCGTCGCCGGCCATAGATTCCGTACTGCTCCTGGCTGTAATAGTCGATTGACTAGGGGTCTTGTGCTTGTGGTGTGCAGGATCTGGAGCCATAGGTTCATTGAGAAAAGGGGTAAGCCCTTGAATTTGACTCCATAGGCCTTCGGCTACGGCCTGGGCTTGGAACTGTAGGTTCTACGACTCCCAGTCTTCGGAGCTGGCCAGAAAAGCAGTCTTTTCGTTGTTTGTGTTCATTATGTTGGGTTTGGTGGACTGGAATTGAATCCAAGAGTGCGAGTCGAATGTGCTTCTTGTTGGGGTTGGCTGACTAATCGGCGCGTAGGCGATGCGATGAGCGGATGGGACTCTTAATTGTCAGAAGTACGATGTACTCTGTGAAGGTGAATATAATGGGGGTTGCAACTGTGTGATTGTATTGCTTGTTTTCCTTGTCCTTTAAGGCCAGAGAACCTCCATTATATATCTATACGTAGTGACAACATTGGTGGCAAATGGTATTATGTCCAGCTAAACTAATTACGTTAGTTCAGCTCCCTTAAGCTCTATTTAGCTTGGTTGACCAGAACCCTTTTTTATCTAACACCAACCACTATATCAAACCACCATATTAAGTAAACACATTCCATAAAACACAACTATCATAACACCACTTTCAAAGATAACCATAACACTCAACTATCTAAGGCCCATAATTAATAACGTGCCGACGTAAATGTACCTCGAATAAATCTAGTAATATTCGCCTCCCTTTCAAGCAGCTTAACTACTTCGACATACCCGTAATATAATGCTATATTGAGTGGTGTCCACCCATTGTTGGTTACAACTATAATGTCTACCCCCCTATCGAGAAGCAGCTTAATTACCTCGACATGCCCATTATATAATACCGCATTAAGTGGTGTCATGTTATCCTCCGTCTTCGCCTCGATGCTGGCACCTCTGTCAAGAAGCACCCCTACAACCGCCTCATACCCGTACAGGGATGCTAAATGTAGTGGTATTACGTTATTCTCCGTCTTCGCCTCGATGCTGGCACCTTTGTCAAGAAACAGCCGCGCAACCGCCTTATACCCGCACATAGATGCTAAATGTAGTGATGTGCCATTCTCCCAACTCTCCGCCTCGATGTCAGCACCCCTATCAAGAAGCAGCTATACAATCGCCTCGTTCCCTTTCCGATACGCTATATATAATAGTATATCGCCATTCTAAGCTTTCCCACCGACGTCGGTACCCTTATTTAGAAGCAGCTCAACCATGTCGGTATAGCCGTTCTTAGTAGCCTAATAAAGCAGAGTCCCGTTGTCCTCGTTAGTAACTACTACGTTAGCACCTTTTTCGAGAAACAGCTTAATTATTTCGATATAGCCGTTCCTAGCGGCCCAGTAAAGTATAGTTCCGTCGTCCGTTCCTTCTAAACTATAACCAGCTTCGTCGTAGTTAATATACTAAAGTTTATCCCATTGCTTTAGTATATACGACCGTCGTTTAGCCGCCTATTCCTATTATTCTTCCGCCTCCGCTTATCTTTCGCTTAAAATACATATCTCCTCGGCTCTACTACTCTCTTCTTCAGCTAATATTTTCCTCTTTTCTTCGAACTTTCTCAGCTTATCCTCTACTATCTTCCGCTCTTTCTTAACCTATTCTAGCCGGTTACTTTTATCTTTTACCTCCTACTTTAGCTTTAACTTTACTGTTTTATTTTACTTTTTAACTTCTTATATTTCTATAAACTTTAGTATTAGCTCCGACTTTTATAACTCTATAACAATAACGATAGTAATATCTAACGGATAAAGTAGTATTTCTAATTTAATAATAACTATTAGTTACTCTATATTAAGCTTTAATATTATATATAACGTGCGTAATAAGCGAGTGACACAGACAAGCGAGCGACACACTTTCCACCACCCCACCATAACTATCCTCAATTATACAACCACAACACTAGGAAACAACGATAACTGAACTAGAAATAGATAAATCAGACGATTCTGCAGCCTCTTTACACGTACGTGCATTATGGCCAGGCTTGCCGCACACACCACAGCACCGAATCTTCGTACGAGACCCCCCTACACCACCACCACTTTGTCGTATTTCCTAGGCTACCTGCTCACCTACAGCCTTCTGATCCAGTAGATCCTATGCCTTTTATACAGTAAGTGACCCTCTAAGTCGCACACGTATTTTTTTAGCTCTCCGTCTTTTACTAAGCTCCTTATTAACTTTATATAGCGAAGAGACCTCTATACGGAGAAGAGCTACCTCGTATATTATACCTATTACTCCCTTAGTAAATTGGTCTATAACGGCTAGTATTAAGGTTAAAGAGCTACCTTAATAATTAGAAATTCGAGTTTTAATAAACGTTAACTATAAAGTAACCTCTCGAAAGTTATATAGCATTTAAGAAACCTAAGGTAGTACTATAGTTAGGCTTAAAGCTAGGGGTATTAGGGTCCGAATACATATATCTAGCTTAAAAAGTACCTTCTCCGGGTTATACAGTATAAAGTTAACTTTAGTAAAACCTCCTTAGATATTCTTTTCTATAATCGAAGTAAAAAACACTTCTCTAAATATATAAAGAAACTCTAACTTACTAATATATATAATATTTATCTATATTAATTACTTAATTTAACGGCTATACACCTTCTTTAATAGCGCAAAATAGCTAATATTTAATAGCTGAAGTATATAGGAGGAGTACGGAGGTATATATAGTATAATAATATTATGCTTTTAATAGTAGGTTTCGAATTCTTCGGAGTAGTAACTTTCATAGTTATTAAAGATTAATAGCCGATATTTGCCCTTTATATAAGATACTATATAGAAATCGAAATAACAAATCTAATTTATACCTTTTTTATTAGTAATTTAGCTATTATTAATTATTATAATACATTAGGTAGCCGAAAAACTATACTTTTAATATTAATTAATAAAATAATATTACCTAGTTAAAATAATAAATAGTAAGATAATTTAATTTAAAGTATTTATATTTTAAATAACTATAATCTACTTACGATTATTAAACTAGACCTATTTAACTTTACTACAGTTATTAGAAGTTATAACGATTATAATAGCGACGATAATACCCATTATAAACCTAGTCTCGTCGAAATTATAGATATCGTTATCTACGATATTATACTTAGCCTTAGTATTCCGTACGAGGGTAAACTACTTACTAATAACCTTTAGATCCTCATATTTAGCCTTTTAATAATTATATTTATATATAAAACGCATCCGAAGTTCTAACTAACGTTTAACGAAATTATAAGCCTATCGTACGCTAATAGAAGGCGCGTCGTATTTACGTAGTAATCGATTAGTTATATCTTCTATATACGAAAGTCGGGGATAAAATATACGTATAGATAGCTTAATTATATATTAAATAATCGTTTTTTCCTTTAAATCCGTAAGTTTGTGCGAATTGGCTGGAATATCGCGTCGTATAGGTATACCGGCGCGTCGGCGTACAAGGGTTTTAAAAGCAACATTATAGACGTTAGCTGCAGCTCGTAAACTTAGATCTTTATCTTTTTCGAGAGCTTAAAGGGCCATAATAAGCCTGCCTTCTTTTGATAGTGAGGTCATATTGTGTTGTGGAAGAAAGTGATGTTGAAGGTGGAGGTGTTGTATTGTGGGGGGGAGTGTATTACTCGCTTATCTGTGTCACTCGCTTATCACGCACATTAGATATATTAATTTATTACTAACGCTTCTTTTTCTATATACTCTTTATACTATAAATTATAACTTATCGGCGAGCTCTTAAAGTAAGGTATCTTTATAGTATATTATAATATAGTACTGGGGCTTAATTAAAGTACCCTACTATTTAAACTTAAATAGTATTATAAAATCCGGGTATTATTCTTCGTTATTACGAAATCGGGCTAAAGTCTACTACGTAGAACCATCGGAGGATGTAAATGTTAATACGATTATAGCCCGCTTTTGGTCCTAGTAAGATAGAGGATTTACGTTAATTAAATCTAGGTTAACTTCTATAACTACGTTTATATCGTAAAGCTAGTACTGTTGTTTTGCGTCCGCTGACTTTTTATATTAATTATTATTCCTAATATAAATAAATCTGGGCGAGGCGCTAGATATTATCGGCTGTAGTATTGCATAGTATCCCCTTAGTCTGGTATATTCGTCGGATGTCCCTGACGCTGTTTGGGTAAGAGGAATCCCAACTATTTGTTGTGGGTTGTACTTGAGCCCGTAATTTAGCAGTCCGAATATCCCGTTAGCGGAGGTGGTGACCAGTAATAAGTAGAGCCGAAGGCTACTACCAGAGATATCAAATAAGCTTATCGACGAGCTTCTTTATTCCCGGCAAACAATATGCCCAGAGTTAGCGAAATCCGATAGGCCAGTTGCCAAGATTCTCCCAACTGTAACTTAGTCGACTTGGTCGGGGTTGCTGACAGGCGACTCGCTGGCGCTAAGGCCCTACGCCAGGATGGAATCGTCTTTAGTCGTCTTCATAATCTGGTCTTGCAGTCGGAGGAAGGCTTAGTCACTCCCCTCGCCATATATCATCGGCATCGTCACACCAAAGATACCGAGGAGACAGTATGCAAGGTCTTCCTTCCTTTTCGTCTCTCTCCTCGCAGCCCATGACATACGCTGCGCAATGCTGGCACTGTGCAACTCGGTACAGTCGCGTTCGAAATCGGCTTCCGGTCTTCTGGGCCTGGATTTTCTTCTGCGCACAGACCATAGGTTCTTGGCGCTGACAGGTACATCAGATGATCTACAGGTACTTCTGGCAAGAATGAGTCAGAAACTCCCCTCGTCCTCGATACAATGAGAAGCAATTTATGGCTAAATTATGATCAGCTTAGCATTGCCAGTGTAATGTACTAGCGAAAAGAGCCGACATAGACTGTAAAGTGCTCTATAATAATGCGATATATTAAATTTGCATTGGTTACTGTAACGTTACCCGCTCTACATTAACAACATATCCGCTGTAAATGCATAATCCTACGCGTATGCCTGTACCCCAACGTCTCCAGAAATGGCTGCTCAGAGGTCGACCCATCAGCACTAGCAGTCGTGTGCCTCGAGGCGAGTTGAGTGCCCTCAACGTGTCATCTCCACCACCAGCTCCCCAGCCAAAAGCAGCGTTCAACCATGGCGCCAAACCTCGCTGCCGCTCAGCACGATCAAATCCGGGACATGATATTGAGTGGAGAGCTTACTAACGTGCAAATGGCTCGGATCGTCGGATGCAGCGAGCGCTCAATTCGGACGATTAGACTGAACCTCCGACTCTTCGGAACTACGAGAGCTCCCAGCAATGGGGCGGGACGTTCCAGAAGCATTTCACCACCTATGCTAAGCGCCTTATGCGAAAGATTGATTGAGAAACCCGATATGTACCGGGACGAGATAGTTGTTTTTCTTTATAACGAGTTCGACACCCCGGAGAGCGCCAGAAAGCCCTATATTCGGCACCTTCGCTCATACTTCTGCAACGCGTATTACTACATCAAGCCGGCGCACCGGGCGAATTCCGACAAGTTCACTGCCAAAGCTGAGAAAGGCAGGCTCATCGGGTACGCTGATGTACATGGCAAGATATACTGGATATGGAACCCAGTAACCGACAAGGTTGTCAAGGTCAACGCTGTCAAGTTCAACGAAGGCGATGACTACCAGCCTGACGATGACATCTACGCCGATATCGAGTATGAGGCGGTCTTTGCTGACAGTACAGTTGCCGAGAAAGAAGACGCAATTGCCAACCGGGTTTCCCTGGGCAAGAAAGTCACCTTTGCTAACGAACCTATCACTATACCGGACCCCGCCTCGAATTCGACGGATTCCACACCGGGAGAGCGGAGGGAACGCAGCGATTCCGCTGCTACTCAAGGTTCTTAACAACACTCAGTTCTAGAGAGCTCTGGCGACTCCGAAATTAAAGAGAGCGCTCCAGTTCAAGATACCGAGAAGGCCAAAGATTCCGAGCCGATCAGTCTACCGACCCCGGATGCCACACCAGAACCCACGTTCCCGCTATTGCCTAAGTCTTCAGATGTCGAAGACGAAGACGACTTTCCTTTCATCGATGCCGAAGAGGTGGCGGATCTGCGGTCTAAGGCACCGATCCCACCAGGCTATAACCAAGCCCCGTATACGACCGACTTACCTGCTATGCGAGAAATCACTTCTCCCGCGGGAGTTATAAGGGGGGAGGACGATGAATCTATAGGGGGTCTGGCGATAAACACTATACAACCGAGAGCGAGACTCAGGACTTAGGCACAGATAGTTAAGCTGATGATTCTAACGAGGATTTTACGCCTAATCCAGGTAGTACTGATGAAGCAGTCGCTTCGCCACCTGCTTAGGAGCGACCTCGCCGAGCCGCTGCGGAGAAGAAAGGCCCGGGCTTTTATAAAAAACTCCACGAAGGTAAACACCAGGGCTTCTTTACAGCTCATCTCGATAACCCGCGACTTTGTAAGGCAGTTTCCTACGCCTTGTCAGTTACTAAGGTCGATCACCTATTGCAAATAATCAACAAGAGGCATATCCCTAAGAATTACCGCCAGGCGAGAAAGCTCGAGAACTACCACAACTACTGGCTCCCTGCCATGAAGGAGCAAGACGCCGGGTTAATGGAAAGGGAAGTCTACGAGCTGGTCAACACTCCCCAGGGCTACGATATCTTGCCCAGCAAGTGGGTTTACGATGAGAAAGTTGATCCCCATACTGGTGAAGTCAAAGCCAGAGCCAGATCGGTTGTCTGCGGCAACTTCGATAAAGACTCTTGGGCAAAGTCGCCTATCTACTGGTACGAAACCGTGAAGCCAGTGATGATTAAGTTGGGCTTTGAGACCCTCTCATCCGACCTCTGCTTATTCCGCCACAAAGAAACCGGCGCTTTGGTTGTCCTCTACGTTGATGATCTCCTTATTTCAGCACCCACTATAAAGATCATTGAGGATATCGCCACCGGCTTGGAGAGCAAGTACGGCATCAAGAAGCTTGGTGAACCGAAGCGATTCCTGGGATTTGACATCAAGAGAGACCGTGAGAAGAAGCCGCCGTGCCTCGGAGGGACCTTCAGGGGCCGTTTCCGGTAGAAAGATCCGATCCAGCCATTCCAACGCGATCTCGTTGCTGGTCCAGCCGTTCTCTGAGCAACCAAAATACCACTATTCGTTAAACTCCTTACGGAACCACTGCATCTAAACGTCCTGGTCTTTGAAGATAATAGCCGGAGAGAGAGCTCTTCCATCTTAGCTAATACACTCCAGAATAGTCGTCCAAGCCCTGGATCCGTCCTCCTGGACGTACACCGCCTTGGGAGATACCTTACTGGACCCAACCACAAGCCCATTCCTCCCCTTACCCTCCATAATTCCTATCTCATCGGTATTATATTTTTTCTTGCGTTGGATCCAATCCACGGTGTCGTACAAGTCGAAAAACATGTTAATATTGGTCTTGGAGGCACCGTTGATACGGCGATAGTCGATAGTACGACCCATCTTGGTCTTTACCTCAGGGTGACGGTGAAAGAAGCCATCTATCCATCGCTTTCCTAGAGGCTCTGTATCGCCCTATTGGACCAGAATAAAGGAGGCTACAGCTCGCAGGTGTTAATGGGTGGGGGCGAAGCCGAGGCTCTCTTGACGTAATATCCACTGAACAAGTAGGTCTTCGTGCTCAGTGGAAAGCCGTTGCCGCTCCTCGTGGGCCTCTTGACGAGTGGTAGATCCAAGGAGGCGATGGGAGAGGGTGCCCCGCAGTACTCCATGCCGCAAAGCGGCTTGCCGCTGAGAATACCCGGCTTTGACGTCGGATATGGCGTTTTGAAGGTCTTCTTCAGTATAATTAGCCATTGCTGAATCCATTGAGCAAAAAGAAGGAAGAAAACTTACAATTCGGGTTGGATGGGTGAGAAACTGGAAGTGGTGGTGTTGAGGTTAGTGGCGTTGATGTGGAAAAGTTACCTGGCTCGTTGGTGGGTCGGCGGGCTGGCTCCTCACTCATCTTACGAAACTGGGCGCGTGGGGAACTATTTGGGAGCGTTGTGGCCTCATGATAGTCTTGGAGGCCTATCTTGTATCTATCTATTTCGGGTTCGGAATAACCGTGTCCGAGCTCTTTTCTTAGTAAGTCTTCCAAGTCAAGTCAAGTCAGGGTTCGATCAAGTCAAGTCTGGCTCAAATTAGTCAAGTCAAGTCAAGTCCGAGGCCAGACTTGACTTGATTTGACTTGTTGACAGCGCTGCTCCGTCGGCTGATCCTTCCTCTCCGTGAGCGAGCCGCCGTGGGCTCCCGTGAGGCCCGTCGGCGTGCGCAGAAGACGGATTGGTTTGCCGACCCTGGATACGTGTCGTAACGGTGCTGTCCTCCTTCTTCTGGACCTTCAATATGGCGTCGATCTCCTCGCGGCTGGGAAGTCCCATGCCCCGCAAAGGCGAATCTTGGAGGTCCTGCAACATTGTATAGAAGTGGCGGCCGCGTTGGGCGGCAGTGTTGTCGTCCTCCTTGATCTCGCTAGCCCGGACGGTGGATAGGACATCCAGAAAGGCTTCGTAATGGTCTTGTGGGTCGATCCCCTCGACGTTTGCTCCGACGCCGTCATTGTCCCCCGCCTGGTCGCCAAAATCATACGCGTCCACGGTGTCCTCGGATTCCTGTTCCAGCCCTTGCAGCTTCCGATCAGCACGGGCGTCGTCCGCCGAGACGCGTAGCAGAGCGATGTTTCGAACGTGAGAACGAATTCGAGCGCCCAGCTGCCCCTCGTGCGATTGCCAAAGTCCCGGTATGTCAGCCGCTGGCTCGCCCCGAAACCTTTCCCATGGGACGAAGAGCGCAAGATGCAAGACCGCGTTTCTATACGTAGAGGGTGTAAGTGGTCGCCTCCTGGGGGTCCTGGACCGCGAGCTGATCCAAGGCCCTAAGCTGGTCGATTCCACCGTTTGGATCCTGGTGGTTCTTCCCGACAACTGGGAACTCATTCGGCAGAACATTTTGTCCGCACACAGCACCTCCACGCCCACATCGTCAGGCCCTGTAACCGGTTCACCTACGACGCCACGACCAGCTGGCCCCCGTGGGATTGCGAGCAGAAACCCATTCTCGTCCCCCAGCCGCGCCCGAAATTTGACGCCACAGTAAAACACATCTCCCCCGACGCTGCCCCCGAACATACAGATCACAACACGACCGAGCCACGGGCCACCCCTGAAGCACCACCGAACTCGACCACAGTCGACGTTGAGCCAGTGCTTACAATCTCAAGCTCAGGTATGACTCTCCCTTCCAGTTTTCTAACTCAGCTAACCGCCAACGAGATACCGATCACACCGGTGATGCTTCAGACACAGAGCAGCTGTTGGAAGATCAACTCGCTCCGAGTAGCACCAACCCAACAAGGAAGAGGAAGAAGCAAAGCTCTCCCGAGCCGGTCAGAAGCAAAAGATCCACGACCGGAAAAAAGAAGGCGCGGCTGTATGACTAGATCCTGCCATCAGTACAAGACAACACCTTTCCTTATTCTGCCAACTTTTTTATCATCAATAGCCTTAACATCAGGTACATGCAATGATATCGAGCCTGCAAAGCCCGCCGGCGGTAGGCGATCAGCTCGTTCTGTAACAGGCCACGCGTTGATGTTGCACAAGGCGAGGGAGGAATTGACTAGATTGCTTCGAATGAAGAGAGAAGGAAAGAGAAACTAGATGACAGGAGGAAAGGAGGCAGCTTTATCGAGCAGCAGAAACACAGGTAGAAGGTTCTAGCACAACCCGTCCATGTGGGGCTCGAACCCACTGATGGACCACAGGTTCTGGCATCGCCGAACCTACCCACGGGCCCAGCCCGTCACACGTTCCTCCAGGCTCCTTTGGCGGGCCGCGGAGCGGCACGGTCCCCCTGTTGGTAATATAGTGACAAAGAAGCTTCTGCTCAGTTGACAGAAAGACAAAGAAACACCTTGAAAGTGCTTGAACCTAGATAACAGACTATAAAATTACCTATCCTCCCACACCCTCCCTGTGGCACGCTATGAAAAAAAAAAGAGAGAGGAAGGAAACACTAGGAGATAAAAAATGTGATAACTACTTCCTGCTGACACCGGGCTAACTTCAGAGAACTTTATAACCAAGACACAAACTAAAGAACAACCAACCAGTACAACTATTCCAGAAATATAAACTATTCCTATATTTCAACCGGCGCCCTTGTCGAGCAGCTGCTTGACGATACCGTCGTGCCCGTGTTCAGCGGCCCACGATAGCGGCGTCCAGCCGTACTTATCCTCCGCGTTAACGTCGGCGCCCTTCTCGAGCAGCTGCTTGACGATACCCTCGTACCCGTGTCGAGCGGCCAACAATAGCGGCGTCCAGCCGTACTTATCCTCCGCGTTAACGTCGGCGCCCTTCTCGAGCAGCTGCTTGACGATACCCTCGTACCCGTGTCGAGCGGCCAACAATAGCGGCGTCCAGCCGTACTTATCCTCCGCGTTAACGTCGGCGCCCTTCTCAAGCAGCTGCTTAACGATACCCTCGTACCCTTGTCGAGCGCCAAACAATAGCGGCGTCCAGCCGTTATTACCACCCCGCGCGTTAACGTCGGCGCCCTTCTCGAGCAGCTGCTTCACGATACCCTCGTACCCTTGTTGAGCGGCCCACAATAGCGGCGTCCCGCCGTCGTACTTATCCTCCGCGTTAACGTCGGCGCCCTTCTCGAGCAGCTGCTTCACGATACCCTCGTACCTTTGTCGA